>VWZX01007327.1:0-31655 GCA_013399015.1 Galbula dea
AATACTAGAAACCAAGCTACTAAACAAATTAAAGTCTACTAAACAAATTAAACTACTAAAGCTACTACAAGCTGCTAAACAAATTAAACAAATTATTTAACCTGCAATACGTATTTCACATTTTGAATTATTTTTAGTCAATGAGATATTGTTTTTTGAAAAAATGCCTTTACATCCCCACCCTAATTTGTACTTTCTGCAAATTTACTCTTAGCTGACTTCATTGACTGAAACAGTTATTCCTGTGCAACAGTTGTTTTAGCCCTACAGAACCAACACAGCAATGGGAGAATAAACCACAATTCATTCTTGTCAACTTCTGAAGAGTTAACTAAATTTATAAAGTAGGGATGCTGATGATTTGTGGGCAAATAAACATATAAGTCCAAGTCAGCAGTGGATGTGATTAATTTCAGGGATTTTATTATTCTAAAACTAGCAGTCTTGACAGTGAAACCACAGCAACTGGAAAAGCATCAGTATTCCCACTTCCAGTATTCCCAAAGCAGAAAATGTTATCTACTAATTTTGAATTTCATCATTTTTCAGCATTGCCATTGCCACTGAAAAGACCTTCATTTAGGATTAGTGACTACCCATGCACTGTCCAGTGCACAAACTTTTGTGAGTTACTTTTTGGACCAATAAAATACCTATACTTTTCCAGATAGTCTTAGTTTTTATTTTGGTTTTTGGATTGGTTTGTTTGGTTGGTGTTTTTAGATTTCTCACAGCTGTGAGTAGCACCAGAGAGTTTCATAGCTAAGTGGTCACCTATGAGCTACCAACTACAATCTACTTTTTTCAAGGGAATGATGGTAAGAATGGGAATCCTAAATCTATCCCCTTTTTCTGATTCTGCCAATGTTCTGTTCCACACCTCTGCTTCCTCCTCTGTACTGTAAAGATGACATTTATCTCCCCACTTATACCAACAGAACACAACTATTTGATAAAAAAACAGTTGGAAAAGTGCTGAACTGTTATGCAAAACACTGAATCATTATTTTCAAAGAGTCAGTTTATGGCTTCTAAGTTGGTGGTCACATGTCCTGTCAACTGCAGCTGGACCAGTGTAAAAGCTGAATGCCCCAGCTGTTCACTGCTAGTGGCATAATTGGTCCCTAGCCCTTTCCTCTCAGAATAATCAGTTAACTTGCACATGTTTAGCAGGAGGATTTTTCTAACCGGGCTTGTTTAGAGAGAACCTGGCTAGGGAGTATTGCATACGTTGTTAACACTAGCAAGTAGGTGGGGTAAAGTACTCTCCAGTGGTGGAGCAAAGGAGAACAGCTGGCAATGTTACCTCTTCACTCATCTTAGCAGCAACTGAACCAGGGCTGGAGACTTACTCACAGCTGAGCTGTTCTTTACAGAAAAAGTAATTTCAACCAAATCAATAAAGCCACTAACCATGTCTCTTCGAGTAGCAGGTGCAGAGTCTGACCCAAACAAGCTACTGTTCTTGACAGAGTAATTTCTTATCATGTAAAGATAGTTGTTATGTTGGCTGTTCCCAAAAAGAAGACCTATAGACTCACTAACAGCTTCATGCTAAATACAGTAATTTAGTTCCTTGAGACAGGTACCAGCCTAGAAAACTGAACAAGCCTAGAAACTGAAGTGCCCTGGATGCCCATGGAGCAGACACAGTCCAGAAAGTTCTGTGTCCAGTAAGGGTTTTCTTGAGGATCACTTCTAAATATGAGAGAACAAGTCCTTCTCTAAATATTATTCCTGTAAGCAACCTGCTGAGACTGCTGACCAAATTGTCACTCACTGACATTTCAGTGATAGGTACCTATTCACCACAAGCTAGGCTTATTGCACAGAGGCCAGAGAAAGTTTGCAAGGTCTTAATGCCTTTCAGTCATTACTGGCAATGTTGTGGCTGTGCCCAAATGTGAAAGGTGGTGTATCACATTAGCTCCGCTGGTTTCAGATTTCCTTCTCTTTCAGTGCTTCATTAACACATCCACTGAATGAAGCAATAAATAACGCATTTTTATCTGCCCACTGCTTTTTCATTTGTTATTTAGAAACATTATTGGTCAAAATGAGGGTACTACAAATAATCCCACCCACCTTGCAGCACCAAGATACAACTAGAGCGAGGCACAAGTTTCCTCTTGTTTCTCGAGTGGTGCAAACAGTGAGTTCTTTCTCAAGAGTTACTGAGAAAAAGTATTTTCTTTTTTTCATGGGAAGGCAGCTTTCTTTATGGATCTTAAGCAGAAAATATCTGGCAATACTAAGATAATGAATTTTGAGTGGATATATCTACTCTAAGTTCTGGGGTTTTTTTCCCCTTCCCCAAAAAATCCCATTGTTTAGGGAAAATGGGAATTTTTAGAGAACATTCAGCACAGATTGATGTCTCAGACCTTCCCAGGCATGAAACTCTGATTTTGTACCAGTTCTAAAAATCTTTGGCACTGTTGTTAATTGGTGAACACTGGAACTTGCACCAGGATTAAGTATTCTGGAACCTGTCAAAATAATTTCCTTTCGCTATTCTGCTACTTCTCTTAGTCCTTGCAGAAGAGACTTAGGTTACAGAGTCTGTATGTTCCAAATAAGGTGGGGTTTGTTTTGTTTTGTTTTGTTTTTTATTTCACAACAAACAGCGGTATCCATCATTCCATTAAATTGCAATCTTTAAATATTATTTTTATCAGACAAACAAGACTGGTTTATGGATTATAACTACAGCATTACAGCAAATTTAAACTTTTCCCAAAAGATATACGTTTGTGTATTTGATGTACAATGAATATGTACGAATGGATGGTAAACTTACCAGTACTGACAAGGCTACCAGCAAGACTAGGTTATAACATAAGCGGGTTTGTACGGGGAAGTTAAAAAGAAATACACATCCAGACTGAGAGTAAGATATTCCTGAATTCACTGCATGACAGCCTACCAACAGTCCCCTTGCTTTGTGACATTCTGGATGGTTTCTTTTGGTACTCAATACTTTTGGTTTTCCTATAGGAGGGTCACACCATTTCATTGGAAGCTTTTTATGTGGAAAACCTGAGTTTGAAAGCCTTAAACAATTCTGTGAAGAGATCCAATTCTATAATGACATGCTTCATGGAACATCTTCTGCTCAAAGGAGTCATTACCTGTAGTTCTCATCTGTATGTACTTCTACTGTGCTACTGTTACTACACATTTCCTTTCAAATTTCCCTGCGTGCTCCTTTTCTCATTTTTTACCAGACAGTTACAATAGAGTTACTTTTTAAATGACATGTTAATTATCATAGATTCAATTAATTTTCCTAAAATTTCTCTTCATATATGTTTTATTAAGCAGTTTCCTTTTCTACCATATACTAAGCTTCCTAGCTTTAATGGAAATAAAATGCATATTTGACCAGAGAGGTTATAGTCTCCATCCTTAGAGCTATTCAAAAGCCAGCTGGACATGGCCCTGTGCAATCTGTTCTAGGTGGCCCTGCTTGAGCAGGGGGTTAGAAAAAATGACCTCCCTTCCAACCTCAACCAGTCTAAGATTCTTTGAAATTAGAGCGCTAAACTAACAGGCAGGCTTGACTACACCTATTGTAGGTCTTCTTTCACCCACTAATGCAATTTACAGGTCAATATGTGGCAAAGCAGTAACTGCTGCCCTTAACTTTTATTGATAATTGTTCTCTTTATCTGACACAATACTCAATATTCTGTTGTTGAATCTAGTAATGGTAAAATTCATGCCTTGAGGGCTACAATGTGATTAAGTTTCAGCCAGATAAACTGAACTCTGACCTAATGGTGTATTATAGGCCTTTACACCACTCAGATCACAATCTCACTCTGTAGAAACCTCTATATAATTATATTACAAGCCATTCTTGCATATATTACAATAATTCCAACAGATACTTAAAACTAAATCAATACAATCCTGATTCTATGAGCTTTAAAACTACTGAAAGAAAACTACTGATTTCACTCTTCTTATCTGTAATTCTGTTTTTGCAACATTACACATAACTATTAATGACATATAGTAAATTGCAATTCTCTAATGTTATGTCATAGAAAGGATGCATTATCTCTCTGTGTATTCCTTTGCAAATAGTCTTTCTTCAGCTCTCTTCATCAGTAGCATTCAGAATTCAGGAATCTAAAATATGATGCAATATTCACACAATGCCATTACACTATGTATCTCTGTAGGTATCTATATCCACCTGAACTATATATCATGTCTACTATGTATAGATACATATCCATACATACATATCATACATATCATACAAATATCTACTGTATAAATATCACGGATATATACTTAGACATACAAGTTGTAGATTGGCAATGGAAAAAATCAATTCTTTTGTATCTGAACATCCGTAACATTTAGCTTTTACAAAATAGATGCCTAAGCAAATCCTAAAAAATTAAAGAGCTCCATTCTGTACATATCCTAACGAGAATAACAGGATGTCATTATTACAGTAATATCCTTTTTATTGCTCTTTCTGTAGGACTGTTCAACAACTCAGAACACCTTTCTGTGAAAATCCGTAAATATAAAGCATTTAAGAAAATATTTAAGAACACAGAATATAAAGGTAAGTAATTTACTTCTTTCACAGGAAGAACAGAAAACTGGTGAGGAATTAAAAAATACAGTTAAAATTCCTCAGAGCAAGAACAAAGATTCCCACATTGTTCTGTGCATTGCAAAACATACTATCATTGCCCAAGAAAGTAAAGAAATAAATCAGAAACTAGAATTTTTCAGGTGTGTCCACATCAATAAATGGATGACCTCTAAATGACACAGAGCTCCCACAAAGTCAGTAGCAACTAAGAAAACTCAGAAGCATGTAGTATTAAATTCTCAATCAGAAATAATTCTATAAAATGACATAATTCACTTTGGAACCCAACAGGTGATGAAATATTTTATATAACCAACCATATATTCTCATGGCCATACTCATGAAGCAAGACAGTCCAGTTTTTTGCTTACTTATTTTGTGTTTGCTTATCATATCTTAACCAATCTGCACATAACATTCTATTTAAAGCTACCTTTTTCAAGTGGCCTTATAAATAACATTTTCCTCTTTATACATACATTATATTGTAAGAATACATACCAAAAAACCACAGTCATAACCCCCATTTCATCTACACCTTATTTTATATATTGGTAAGAAGGAAAGAAAAGATGAAGGAGCTGCTGACTTGGTTCTCAGTTTCCTAAGTTAAACAGTAGCCCTTGAAAACTTGTCAGTTGCCTTTGATGACCAAATCAGGCTTGCAGCTAGCTAACCTCAGCATTTGCAGTATTTAAGTTATTTCCTACAAAAAGTGTAAGTAAGTTCAAAAAAATACTATGGTACAAAGGAGCCTACATTTTATTATCTTAGGAAAAATCAAATATTTTATTTTTCCAACATCATCATTAGTCTTCAACATGCCACATTAAAATTACTTCATATTCTTCCTCTTTGGGTGCACAGTCACTCTGTATGTACCAAAAAAACATTCAGTTAATAGGGTTTGGAAACATGCTCTGCTTTATTTCCTACCTGAAGGATGTAGCCTCGAACATAGTCTCGAAGTGTCCAGCCTAAACCGTGTAGAATATGCAACACCTCTTCTTGCTTCAGTACACTGAAGAGTCGGTCAAGTAGTATCTTCAGTCTTACAGGCACTGCCTGAGTACCATAGAGCATCAGGCTGCTGATGTCAAACACAACGTTGGACTGCACAATCTCCACTTGGGTTGGGTGGTAGAGGTGCTGAGTACTAAGTTTGTCCAAGGCTGAAAGAAAAGTGGTTAAGTTTAAGAGAAGAGCTAAATGAAAGATAAGAAATCAATCCTAAAGAATGATCCCAAACACATATGTTTGGCAGATACGCTTACTTTCCAGAGAAATATGATCTGGACCATTCACAGACTCATAGAATCACAGAATGGTTTGGGCTGGAAGAGATCTTTAAAGGCCATCTAGCCCTACCCTGCAATGAGCAGGGACATCTTTAACTAGGTGAGGTTGAACAGAGCCACATCCAACCTGACCTTGAGTGTTTCCAGGGTATCTACAACCTCTCTGGCCAAGCTGTTCTCGTGTTTCAACACTCTCCCCACAAAATATGTCTTCCTCACATCTAATCTAAATCTACCCTCTTTTAGTTTAAAACCATTGCCCCTTGTCCTGTCACAATGGGCCTTGCTAAAAAGATTATCGTATCTTTCTCATAAGCCCTCTTTAAATATTGAAAGGCCACAACTAGGTCTCCCCAGAGCCTTCTTTTCTCCAGGCTGAACAGCCCCAACACTCTTAGGATTTCTTCACAGGAGAGGTCCTTGTGACACTTCTCTGGACCTGCTCAAGCAAGTCCACCTCTTTCTTACTCTGGACACAGTCCTCCAGGTAGGGTCTCACCTGAGGAGAGCACAGAGGCAGAATCACCTCCCTTGACCTGGTGGCTGTGCTTCTTTTGATACAACCCTAGATTCTGTTGGGCTTCTGGGCTGCGAGCGCACACTGCCAGCTCATGTCCAGCTTTTCATACACCAATAACCACAAGTTATTCTCCACAGGGTTGCTCTCAATCCCTTCATCCCCCAGCTTTTACGGGTACAGAGGGCTGCACTGACCCAGCTGTAGGACCATGCACTTGGCCTTGTTGAACTTCACAAGGTTCACACAGGCACAGTTCTTGAGCTTGTCCTTCTTCCTCTGGATGGCATCTCATCCCTCTGGTGCATTAACTGCACCACTCAGCTTGGTGTCATCAGCAAAACTGCTGAGGGTGCACTGAATCCTACTGCCTTTGTCATTGAAGAGGATATTTAACAGATCTGGTCCCAAACCAGACCCCTGATGGACACCACTCATCACTGAGTAATTGTTTTTTACAGATGCAGTTGAAACCAGGCTTAGTTTCCAAAGGTCACAATTAACTATAATTCCTACAGCAGAAGGGCTCTCAGCTAAGCCCCAGAAACTACAATACCCATAAGTTCAAAAGAAATTCAGAAATTTTAAGATTAACTGATGACCAATGCTGAAGCTATGCAGAATTGATTGGGACTGTTAGAGGTTTTGGGAAACCTTTAACAAGTTTCTGCGGAAATAAAGAAATCAAACCCCAAACACCAAACCCCAGCCTTTTAAACATGTTAAAAATTAGTCCCAATTAACTATTTCTTGAACTGACTAGTTTGTTTTACCCTTCCATGTGAATTTCATGTTATTCACTGTGATGTGAATAATTCAGAGACGAGAAGAGAGGAGGTTTGCAGGATGAAGGTAATTTTTATCCCCTTGTGAAGTTAAATATGGTGATATGACATCATGTACTTCACTGAGTATCAATGTTTTAAATTTAATTTTCTTTCCACTTTATGGACTATGTTGCAGCACCTAAGCTTCTCACTGCTTTTCTTAAACAAAACTGTGCATTTAAAAAAATTTTACAGGAACTTCTCCTGTACTTTGGTTTCTTCTTGCTTTATGGTCACTGGAGAGTTCAAGTACTCTTGATAAATTGCTTTCTTACATACAGAGCGCAAAGGCCCTTATCATTTACTCGCTGGTTTCATTCAACATGTTTACTCCAAGGAATACTTTGTCAAAGAGTTCTGGTTTCCTTATACTTCATTTCTTGCAACTGATATGTCTGATCTTTCCTATTCTAGTGGTTAAGTCAAGTTCTAATAAATAGCTTTAAATATTAATTTAACATTCAAAAAAGATAAGGAATTGGCAAGCCTAGGGACTGCAGTCCTATGTCTCTGCACAGGACTTCTATATGGCAGAATGGATTTTTCTACCAAAAGCTCTGCATCCACAGCACTTCAGCTACACAGGCTTCATGATGTGGGACTGATTTATTTACAAGGTCTAACAAATGCAATTTGATTGAAGCTTAAATAGTTCAAACATTTTCCTATATGTTTTTAGCACCTTTTGTTAAGATATTTTTTAACATGGTTATTTTGCTAGTACCATAACAACTGTGCCATCAAAGTACATAGCTAGAAGAGCATAGAAAACTTGTTTTGTCACTGTTCAGGCTGTGCCGTATGTGCTGGTAAGTAAATACATGTACATGGGAGCAAAGCAGCCATTGGGAAGGAGTAAAATAAAGTAAAATATTATCTAAAAAGAAATACTACTATTACTCACAGTAAGAATGATGTAAATCATTTCTGTGTTAATAGATAACAATGTTTTCTACCACAGCATCAAAATAATTAAGCAGATCTGGGTCACTTTGAGCTTTCCACCTTCAGCCTTAAAAAGAACAGGGTCCAAAAAGATTAACTGGCTTCTCCAAGTTTACAAAATTCAGTTAGAATTCAGAGTTAGGACTTGTATGACTATTTTCTGAATACTCTATGCTTTTTAATCACTTCATCATAGTTTATTTCTAATATCATAATATTTGTTTTTATTTCTCTCACCAGTAAACCATATGCCTGCAGAGAGGAAAAGAAGGTTCGTCCTGCTAAAGAAGATTTGGCTTGCTGAAGGTTTTAAGGTAATGATCCTCACTTCGGCCCAAGTCAGAATGAGTGTAAAATGTCTTTGTCTAAAGACTGTTGGCTGGATTATAAAACTATAGTAAATGAGATTTCAAAACTCTGTGGACATTTACCCACTTCATGTGATGTGACCAATCTGAAGATAATAACATTGGAAAGGACAAGATGGAATAGAATTGAAAAAAAAGGAAAAAAAATGGTCCTTTTAAATTACTAAACACACTCTTTGATCAGTGGACAGAAATTTTCACACAATACCCCTGTACTATTCCACTTACTTGCAACATTTGTTTTCAGGCAATATTATCTATAGACATCCACTTCTCAAAATACACACCCATATAAGAGTTAGGGTGGTGTTTCATTATTGTACCAAGTGACAGTGAAATTATCTCCAGGTTTGATTTGCGGCCTTATTCTGCACGTTATACAACAATAAAAAAGCAGTCATTTTTATTCTTTTGAAGTACAACTCAGGATATGTGCTGAAATGTGTAACTTGTAACACAACAAAACATCTCTTATTGCATGGGTGTATAAGAACATTTGCAAACTGAAGACGGAATTCAAGCTGGTGACCAAAAAAAAAGGGAAGATGTATACAAAGAGAAAGGAAATGCACTTGCACCCATATTAGAAATAATAGTCTGGTAAGCATGTGATTCTTTTAGATCATTGACTACTGAAACTCTTAGCACTTGGCAGGAGACTCAAATGCTACACTATAATTTGTAATTTATAAAAATTATCTTGTTTCTTCAAAAGGGATTGCTAAGGAAACAGCTGACAGTATATGATGTCATAAGTGCTTAGGAGACTTCAAGATGAAAAGTGCTACATAAAAGAATAAGCTTTATCATACCTAAAAAATTACATAAACAGATGTGTCCTTAAGAAGATGTCAGCAACTGAATAATATAAACTATACATTAAAAGTTCCTTCCTGCTGCAGCATTAGGTATTACTAATACTTCTTATATTTTCAGTGGGTGTAAGAGTTCACCCACAAAAGTCTTAACAGTTTGTGACTTCTTGGTCATAACCTGCAAAATCCAAAAATATGACTATGACAGGTTCAGCTAGGTGCTTAAACTAAGCAAGCTACCTTTTTACAGCACAGCTAAATTCTTAATGGTGTCTCAACAGCTTGATACTCTTTACCTCAGCGTGAGTGGAAAGCTGTTCACTGATAGAGGAAGAAGAGATATAATGAATCAAAAAATCATATACTCTCTGAGTACTCAAAATTTCTGTGGGACAGCCTATAAAAGCTTGTATTTAACTGTAACAACAGACAGATGAGTAATGTTTACATGGTGAATACTACTTTTTGAAGTACTTCTTTCAGAAATTTTAGCGATTAAAAAAGGGGGGCAAAAAAGGGTGATAAGACATTACAGAAGATTGCCTTCAACATTCAAAAATTACTAACTGGATAATTATAGAAATTAGGAACGTTTCAGTATTGTTTGTCTTACCTAACTCTGAAGTATCAACTATGCACCCTAATCACTTAGGATAGAATATTTCAGTTGGCAGGGGCCTACAGTGATCATCTAGTCCAACTGCCCGACCACTTCAGATCTGACCAACAGTTAAAATATATTACTAAGGGCATTGTCCAAACACTGACAAGCTTGGGGCATCAGCCACCTCTCTGAGAAGCTTGCTCCAGTATATGATCACCCTCTCAGTAAAGAAATTCTTCTAAAGTCAAGCCTGAACATCCTCATGTTTGCTTATGCACTCTTTACCATCTTTAATAGCAAACATAACCCCACAGATTTTACAGAGATTCTGCTCAGTATAATCTGAACTGTAAAGAGAACTTTGACACCGATACAATGTCAGTCCTCACATTACAGCATGCAGTATTCTTATTATGCAAAATTCCAGCAAAAAACTTTAGACCTATTTGCAACAAATCAATGAACAAACTTTTATGTCCCATTTGTGGTTTTGTTTTGATTTGTGTTTTTAAACACAGTAAAATAGGAAGGGGAAACTTCAACATTTATATTTTTCTGGAGTTTTGGGACCTTGTGTACTTCATAGGAAATTAAATACAAAGGAGACTTTAAAATAAGGCTCAAATACTTGTTCAATTTATCAAAAGACAAAAAAACAAAAGAGGAAATTTTTCATTTCATCTATACTGTAGCCAATTCATAGGCTTAGCTTGACAAATTTACTCATTGACCTTAGATCACTTCCTTCCCAATGTCCAGTGGACAAGGTCAACCAAACTAAATGCTGTGTTTCAGAGTTGTTAAGCAATAGAAATTCAAGTATGCAATAATAAATTTTGTACTTTAGAGGTCTCATATTGTCTTTCAAGCTACAATAAAAGCATGACATTTTGCCTTTACTGAATATAAAAGAATTTTAAATATCTTAGTTTTCACAGACTCACAGAATCACAGAATGTTAGGAGTTGGAAGGGACCTCAAAAGATCACCTAGTCCAACCCCCCTGCCACAGCAGGTTTCCCTAGGCCAGGTCACACAGACTTGTGTCCAGATGGGTTTTGAATACCTCCATAGAAGGAGACTCCACAACCTCTCTGGGCAGTCTCTTCCAGTGTTCTGGCACCCTCACTGGAAAAAAATTTCTATGTGTATTCACACGGAATCTCCTATACTTCAGCTTACAACCACTGCCACTTGTCCTGTCACTGGGCTTCACTGAGAAGAGCCTGACCCCGTCCTCCTGACACTCACCCTTCACATATTTAAAAGCATAGATGAGGTCACCCCTTAGTCTCCTCTTCTCCAAGCTAAAGAGACCCAGCTCCCTCAGCCTTTCCTCAGAAGGAAGATGTTCCAGCCCCTTCACCATCTTGATGGCTCTAAGCTGGACTCTTTCCAGCAGTTCCCTATCCTTCTTCAACTGAGGGGCCCAGACTGGACACAAGATTCCAGATGCGACCTCACCAGGGTAGAGTAAAAGGGGAGAAGAACCTCTCTTGACCTACTAAACACACCCCTTCTAATCCCCCCCAGAATCCTATTGGCCCTCCTGGCCACAAGACTACACTGCTGGCTCATGGCCATCCTTCCACCTACCAGGGGCCCCAGGTCCCTTTCCCCTTCACTGCTCTCCAACAGCTCAGTCCCCAACCTATACTCAGACATGGGGTTGGTCTTTCCCAGGTGCAAAACTCGACACTTGGCCTTACTGAATTGGAGTTGTAATTACAGATACCTCTTGCTAATTTCCTGATCCTGTATAAATATGTAGGTATCCCAGAGAGGGATGAAAAGTTCCAGTGTAACTTTCTCTTAGCTGATTTCCTTGACTGTTTATCTCATAATACCACACAGAAGAGCTAGGAGGTTGCTACATACAGGTCATTACGTATCTTCTTCCATTTCATTTTTAAATCTGGGCTCTGCAACAGATTACACTGCATGCTGTCTTGACAGTTTTCTAACTTACCAAAGAGGGATACAGTTGGTGTGCATACACACATACACATGGCAACACTGAATTTTATAAACATCATTTTCTTTCTAAATTTGTTCAATGGTCAACAGGAAAATGAAAAAGACATTTTATGTAGTCTGTGTCCAGACAATAACAAAGCTCCCCAGACTCTTTTTTTATCTAAATAATGGGGCCACTTTCTGCAGCAAGAAAAACTGAAATTGGCAGACAGATTAAATATACAATACTAACATAAAAAGAGTTCACAATATTGTTGTGAGAAGAGCATGCTGAGCATGGTAAAACAGATAAAGCATTATTAATGGCTATGTGAAGCACTGTTGTTTGCTGTTGATTTTAGTGGAGCAAATTAACAGCTTCACATTTTCAGAGTTCAAGATTTTCTTTTTTCCATCAGCTACAGAAAAAAGTAACAAATCTTTTCAAAATCAAGAGAGCACCTTATGAACAACTAAAATGCTATAAGGACAGGCAAACTGCAGGAGTTATAAGAGTGGTCTAAGCTAGCCTCCCTTAGGATGCTCATTTAATGCCACCTGTAACTTGCTGTAATGTGGTGCATTTCATAGATGGAAAAAATTACTCCTCAAAAATATCATGCTTATAAGGTGACTAAGGACAAGAAAGCTTGCCAGTGTCCACTGAGTGGTTCAAATATTTTCTTACTGTAGGAAATCACAGAATCACAGAATCATTACGGTTGGAAAGGACCCTCAAGATCATCTAGTCCAACTGATAGCCCTACACTACTCTTACCCCTAAATCATCCCCTGAAGAAACACATCTATCCTCTTCTTAAAAACCTCCAGGGATGGTGACTCCACCACCTCCCTGGGCAGCCTATTCCAAATCATCCCATTCAACTCTGGCACAACTGCAGAGAGCATGGGACATTGACATTTATATGGGTTGAATGTCCTGAATCGGTCTAGGTGTAAATTCCATCTACAACATGGCATCATTCGATGATCTCCATTTCACTTCTGTCTTCATCCCTTTCACAATTTAATCCAGACAGATTAAGCACTGTGTTCACTACAACACAGTGGATTTCAAAAGATGATAGAAGCATCGTAAGTAAAGCATATTCTCATTCATAGGTAACACCAACTTCCCCTCTGCCTTTTACTGTATCCAAATGCTAATAATGGAAATCATTTGCAAAATGCATTTAGTCTCTGACAGAGGGACACATATGTGATCTTCTAATTTATAGCTTGCATGTACAGATGTTCACACTTAGTAAAAGGATTCTTAATAGCATTTTAAGATTGTGTGTTGATAATAAGTGTTTCAAAACCAAACAACACAGCAACTAAACCGATAAATGTTTTCATGCCTCACCATGCCTCATGCTCTAACAACATTTTTATAACAGATCAAAAAAAAACCAACCTAGCACTTCAGTTGCATGTATACAAAATAAAAGTTATTTTTAAAAGTCTGAACGAAAATTTTCATTAATTTTTCTGTCTATGATCTGATTCCAAGTTGAAACATCTAGATTACTACTAGGTTTTATGTAGCCGAAAGCAGAACCACAGTTTGTGCACAGACGCTGCTTTCTGTCTGCAATTTTTTTATCCCTTTGCAAAACTTTGAACCCAATCCAGCTTTGACACACTGCCTATTCAGTTAATAACTATCAAGTTTCCCCTTGTCTCCTGTCTACTTTTCTTTGAGGCAATTGCGCACTCAGCACCCCGAGATAATAACACATCTATAAGATAAAAGCAATGGCATTAATGTAATTGTCTGCCTTTCTCTCTGTAGCCTAATCTTTTTTTTCCTTCAGTTTTGACTGCCTCTGTGACACCTGTTTTTGTCTCCTCTGATCCTACGACAGATTTTTCCGCTGACAAGGTTTTTGCCTGACAGAGATTCTGCCAGACAAGAACATAATAAAATATGAAGAACTGCTTGTCAGAGTTTCTGCCAATGCTCACATGAAATACGAAAAAAAAAAATCCTCCATTTTTTTTTTAAAGAGACCCTATACTGATCACTTTTGGCCTGCGAGGAAACCAGCCTCCCTGGCCAACTCCAGCATGCCAAAAAGATGTTTTCTTTGATGTTTTCCTTCCTTACAAAACCCCTATTTCTTCAATAGTGGGAAATATGATTATAGCAAGGGAAAAGGGGAAAAAAAAAACCAACCAAAAAACCCCAACAAAACCTTCCAGATGCTTTCACCTTAAAATGAAGGTTAGGTTTAAATTAACTTTGTGTAGAGGTACCTTATAAGCATGTTTTAAATTTAGAACTGACCATTTAAAGAAAAAAAATAAAGTGGTACACTTTCTCCCTCTTCCTCGTTGACAGCTAATGTGTTAAAGGAACAAGCTGTAAAGGACCTTCACCCCAAGTCCTCAGGAAAACACTGGGCTAGTAGACACTTTCCTTGTGGGCATACTGCATGAATGAAGGCACCTGACTATGGGGACTATGGTAGGGAAAATGGTCTGGATTTGGGGATTTCCATCTTAATCCAAATGCATCTCAAATTCCATTAACTGTGGTTCATATTTTCACAGAAAATCTAGGTTGGAAGGGATTTCTGCAAACCGTCAGGTGCAGCCTTCTATTGAAAGAAGAGGCTCAGATTGGGTTATCTCTGGCTCTGTCAAGCTGAATCTTTGATATTTACTGTGAGGGAAATTCCACCTTTTCTTCAGGCAATTTATTGCATCTATTATGCAGCCTTCAAAACTGTAGCAAAAATGCAACAGGTATTGCTCGCCTCTTAACATTCTGTGTTGCAGAGGCATTTCACAAAGACAAGTCACGACCACGGTGGTGCCCCAGTCTAGTGTGTAGCTGTGGTTCAAACTTCTGAAATGTTTTCCCACATGTGCTAAACCACCTCAGTTTTCCCAGGAAAACCTGCTGTCCTAAAATTGCCAACAGCTGAAGATGTTCAGAGCCTTGGAAGACAGTTTCACACAGCTAGTTCTATCATTCATAAACATCAATGCTTCAATTGGTGCACTGTGACCATTTCACAAAGGTCCTGTTAAATATATTTCAGAATAAATTAATCTAATAAGTTACAATTAGAGATGTCTTTGAGACTCATACATTTTAGGTGTTATCTTTTCTGTTTCTAAAATCCAGATGGAAATGGGATAATAAAGTAATACTATTGTCTGCTGAATTAATCTTGAGTCGAGTTTTCTCATAATGCTACAGCTCAAATTTAAATGCTTTGTAGTAGATAAAAACCCCTAAAAATATAATTTTTTTCATTGAATTTTACATTTGCAACACAGAAATCTGACTAAAGTTACCCATGGTATTGTCGTTAATCTGTAACATCTGAAAGAAGTATGAGATTTTTATTCTTGCAGTCAAGAATAAAATTTGCAGTCAAGATTTTAACCTTGAAGCTACACGGAATGAAGTGGTAGGGTTTGTTTCATTTAGATATCTTTCAATTTGTGTTCTGCTTAACCTAGTGAACTCTAGTTAATTAAGATGTTCCTATAAACAATTAAGTTTCTTGTAGGATCATTTAGAAGATATAAAAATTTATGATGTAATAAAGTGTAATAAAATGATGAAGTGGTTAGCACATCACAGCAATTCATGTGCAGTAGCATAGGTGTTAAAAGAGACAAGTAAGCAGGTACTGTCATGTAAACATCCTGGATAATTGTGAATACATGTTGCAGGAGTCCACCACTACCGCCCCACAGATCTGTTGGTGATTTGCATTCTCAGGTCCCACAGAATTTATACTGCTCATCTGGAAATCAAGTGGTGAGTATCAGACACTCTTTTAGTCCTATACGAAGCTATACTATGCAGTGAACTTCCCCTCACCATATTTAAGGGGACAAGATCAAGGGTTTCACTGACGACCTTTCAAAAAAACAGCCTCTATGTCTTTGTTTAGTCAGCTGTTCTATCAACCAATAACATACACACACACACCTGCCCCATCACCCCAAGAAGGGGAATTGGAGAAAGGAATGGGTTGAAATGGAAACAGATTTGATACGGTGAGGGACTTTTTAGGAGGTCAGACAGTGATAGAACCAGGGGAAATGGGTGTAAGCTAGAGGAGGGTAGATGTAGATTAGACATTAGGAGGAAGCTCTTCACCATGAGGGTTGCGAGACAGTGGAATAGGTTGCCCAGAGAGGTTGTGGAAGCCTCATCCCTGGAAGCTTTTAAGACAAGGCTTGATGGGGCCCTGGGCAACCTGATCTAGTGGATAGTGTCCCTGCCAGGCAGGGGAGTTGGAGCTAGATGATCTTTGAGGTCCCTTCTAACTCTGACAATTCTATGATTCTGTGATTCTATAATATCAAAAACCCTGGTATTAATACTGATATAAAGCACATGAAGTTATATTCAGCCCAGGAGTCACGAGCTGTAAACTTCCAGCAGTGCATGCTCAAAGTCAAGCACTGCAAGCAGCACGGCTCCAGTGAAAGGACAATGGTCACTGGAAACAGGAGAGCAGGCCTTGGGAGGAGAATGCCAGGAAAGACTCTTTGGGGATGGTGGCCATTGAAGAAAAGAGACAATTCCCAGCATACTTACCAGTTGATAGTAAGTATGACATTTATGGTATGGAACACTTTTGTTGGCCAGCTTGTGTCAGCTCCCCCTGGCTTTTGCTCCTCCAAGTTTTAGCACCTGGCTAACTGGAAAGTGCTAAAGACCTTGACCACTATGGAGACTCACAAACCATGGCTGGCCACCAACAAAACCAAAGTATCTTATTAACTTTGTTCTCACCAAATTGGGTGCTGCAGTCTTCTCAAAAATGGCAGTTGGCTTTTCTGAATAGAAAAATGATTCTGTGAAATAGAACACTCTACTATGTCTGGAAGGATGAATTCCAAGTTCTAATTAAAAAATCATTGTTTTTATTGCCTTTGCTCCTTTTTGCATATAGCAAGAATATTATTTTCCCTACCTGACTCTCTCCTTAAGAAGAGACAGTAAGACATCATTTTATCCTATGGTATTGGGTATACCGAAGGGACAAAGCCTTCTCTGCAAAACATAATTTCAGTAACAGTAGGAACCAAAATAACAGTATCTTGGACTTTTGAAATACCTTTCATCTAAACTTCTCTGGGCATTTCAGAGCTCTTCAGAGGAGATCATAGCTACAAAATTGGCCTTACATGTATTTCAGAGTTGCCAGTGAGTATCTGATGGTATTAATGTCAGTTCAATGAGAATACAAAATATTATCGCTAACAAAAGTTTTTCAAACAATAAAATGTTCACAGTGAGAAAGGGCTTTACTTTGAGATGTGAATACAGCCCAACTCAGCAGCAACGGCACTATACTTCATTGTGGGTCATGGTTTAGCACTTACCAGGCACTGAAGCAGTCCTTAGTTGGCTGCTTAATGTCTGGTGAGGGATAATCTCACCTGACCATGTCCAACGGACATTGGCATATTCAGCCCCATGGATGTGAGACAATAAACTGGGGAGAGGGAGAAGGGTCTAATCTCTTCCTGATTATATTAAGATGCCCTGGATGTGACAGGGAAGAAAATAAAAAATATTTTAATCTGAATGGACCCCCAGGGAAATCCAAGGAGGTGTGAGTGTGAACATATGTAAGTTAGAGCCTGTGGTGTACCCCTGGGGAAAACCTTACTCAACACCTGACAATGTCAAATTTGCACAAGGACTAAACCCTTGACCATATGGTTATGTAAGTATCAGCTGAATACAAGGATGGAAAAGGAACGGGTTTTCTTTGATCTTGGGGCAACTGAGCATTATTTTCTTTCTGTCACTTGTGTCTTATAAACGTTTGAGACACTATCATTTGCCCTAATACTAGGATATTCTCATTTGCTTAAGAATAATAGTAATACTGCAAATCAACCTCAGCCTGACTTGCATTAGATGTGATCTTGGAGTATCCCAAAGCAAACACTATATTACATCATTTCTACTAATGTGGTAGGCTTTAAAACCAGATACTGGGTCAGAGTACCTACAGGATAACAGAATGCACTTTTTCTGTGCTGCACTGGCCGCTTTGGGAATTGTTGCTAAACAGAAGCAAAAAGGGATGGCAAAGGCAGAAAGGAGAACTTAAAAAAATGTTTACCAGTAATGAATGTTAATCAACTAGGGTTCCTGGAAGCAACTGACTAATAAAAAATATGCCTTAGCCTTCAGGGTCAAAAGACGTTGTAACAGATGGATTAAAGTGATTTTGTCAGTAAACGAGAGGAAAAAGCAGACTAGATCTAAAATAGTTTAAAAGTAATGAAGAGCTGGCCTTTTTCATCAATGAATTGTAGATAGTCACTTTCCTAAAAGGCTCCATGTAACTAAAAAAAAAAGATCTATGATGTTATCAAGTAATTTGAAAACATTTTAAACTAAACAAACTGAATAGTAGGAAAGAAGTATGTTCTCTGTGTTAAAAATGTGATTATTTTTATATCCTATGGAGCAATACAAAAATAACCCAATTAGTTAACCTGTGAGTAAACTATAAAATAGGATTATATGTCTCCTTTCCTTTTTTAGTATTTATTCGCTACTATCTCCATTTTTAAGTGAAGAACAACATGGCAGTTCTGCCAACTTTTAGAAAAAACTCTGTGATCTGTGATGTGTTTTTGTTTTGTCTTATTTTGTGAGACAGTCTTCAACTTTGCAAACCTGGATTCTTTCACTGAACAGCTTTGGATAGAGACAAATACAGGAATCTTGTTAATTTTTATTTCAACATAGCACTCCTCTTCCTTCCTGCTTCATTCCCATGCAGCTCACATTTAAAAGCTAAACCTTCTTCCAGGACCTTTTAGCAACTTCAGGGTAAGGGAGAGATGCAATTTCTAAAATTCCCACAGCTTTCTTCTTTTCTGTTTATTTATATCTGTCCTTCCGTCCTGGTTTGGGTTAGAACAGAACTAAGTCTGTTCAGTGATTTTACTTTTTAGTTAAAACTCCTCTGAGAAAATGCACTTTCTGAAACTAGGAGCAATCTTGTGCCTCATGTTGGGGGCTGCAGAGTAAAGGCTGCACCTACAGGGAGGTGCAGACAGGACAGGTGACCCCAAACTGACCGACTAAAGTATTCCATCCCATATACGTCATAGTCGATATATAAACTGGGGGTCAGTTCCCCCTTGCTGGATGATTATTTGGAGGATTATTCAGATGATTATTCTGAAGATTGTTCTCCCTTGTGAGATTATTCTCCCTTCTTGATTCCTTCTTCTACACTTTGGTGCTGCTGAGGCCCTCTGCCGCAGTATCAGTGGTGACACAGTTACCTTCAAGGGGGGATTGGGTTTGCTATTAGGCTTTACATGTATTAGGAGTCACCATCCCTGGAGGTTTTTAAGAAGAGGATAGATGTGTTTCTTCAGGGGATGATTTAGGGGTAAGAGTAGTGTAGGGCTATCGGTTGGACTAGATGATCTTGAGGGTCCTTTCCAACTGTAATGATTCTGTGATTCTGTATATATTTCATTTATCATTATTATTAAAGTAGTTCTAGTTTTATTTTCCAATCCACAAGTCTCTCTGTCTCTCTTTTATCCCCTTTCCCTTCCCGTGGTGGGGGGGAAGAGGAGGTAACAGGGAGTGTCTGTCATTGCGTTGGTGGTCGGCCCAGCCTTGACCCTCAACACCTTCCTTTCCTTTGTTCTCACTTCGTATTTCTGCTATCTGACAATTTCATGAACTACCTGTAGAAATTCAAAAAAGTCAACCCTTCTGAAGGAAGAAGTCACAGTCAAGTAATGCATCTGATTTTATGACATAGCATTCTCCATTTTCTGGTGGAGGTTGTTGTTTTCATTGTTAGTCTCATTTACAGCAAGCCAGAACATGCAGCATTTAAGTACTGGCAGGAGAAAAATTCTTTCACAAATTGAAAGTGTAACTCACATGGCAATTATCTGAGTATTCACTGGACGGCAGCTTTTAAATTGAAAAAGAGTAATGGATTTGCCTTGTGGGCCAAAATCTGCTAGTTAATGTCATTGTCATTAAAACAAAAAGGAACTTAATCTCAAAGTTACTTGAGAAAAGGGCAAGCCAAGTCTTCGACTGGAAATGGGGACCTATGTGGTCTCATCATACCTCAGAGAGTTATTACAGCCCACTTGAATAAATAGCCAAGCCCTGAGCTGTGCAGATTGGCATGGTGCAGATGAAAAGACAACAAAGATCACTAGAGGTCTAAGGATCAGCTTTCTCTGAGACTAAAAAAAAAAGGAAGACAGCAAAAATATTTACAGAATACTTCATTTTGTAGAGTAAATTGAAAAGAGTGTAATTCTGCTTGTCCAAGAATGCAAAGTATACCAAAAGCACCTGAAAAACATGTTGCTGCTGCTGACTGATTGACTTTTACCAGTGATCACAGGAATCACAGAACATTCTGAGTTAGAAGGGACCCACAAGGATCATCAAGTCCACTCCTGTTTTTTTTCTTCTAATTATTACTTCTAATGAAGTTTGAAAAAGTGATTTTTGTGCTAAAGGTAGTAAAATTATTATCATTAAAATCATTAGCATCTTCATAGTACAGTATGTTAGTTTCAATACAACAAAAATCACAGAAGAAACCAATTCAAGCACTTAAGATAGTCTTAATTTTTGTAGTCATCTTTACACCTACATTATTTAAAAGCCACAAAATACCAATTGCCTCTCTTAAAATAAATTCTCCTTTAAAATAATTTGACTATACAAATTTTAATAAGATTATATTTTTCACCATATGAACTATACAAAATATTTCAACCATTTAAAAAAAATAGAAGGAAAAAAATACACAAAACTGTTACACTTGAGGCCTAGGGAATAGCTTATCCTATTTAAACTATTTTTTGTTTTAGAAAATAAAACCCCACCCAAGCTGACAGTATGAAAGGTACACTTCAGCTGAAAACAGTCTGGTTATCCAAATCCCTTTAAATATCCAGAGATTCACACAGCCAATAAGCCACTCTACATTACACACAACAGTAACAGAGAATGCTACTATGCTCTATGCAGCTTTTGGCTTCAGCCTTAAAAATACTGATGGGAGGATTACTGCTGTAGCACAGGGGAGCAGGATCAAAACTTGATAAGTTGAACCTTTGCCAACAGGAACATTTATCTTGCTACATAAGAACTTCTCTGATGAATCTGTTCATATATTGACAGTCCTGATTTTGGCAACTCCAACAGAAGAAACTGGACTTGTAGGAAACTGTTCCTTTCAAGGCATGCACAGCTCATTTTAGGTGAGCAATGAAAAACATGAGAAAGACAAGGAAAAAAAGAAAAAAGAAAACAGGCCAGCAGTTGCTAAGTGCAATAATACTGTGGTGGCTGTATGCCCTTTCCTCCTCCATTCAAGAATTCCAACATTTTAAATGGCAATTATTGACATGAATTTACTTTGCACAGATTAGTCGAGTGCAGCACAAGACTGCAGTTCTAAGCTATTTTTGATTATTCAGATAACTATGACTCTAGGTCATCAGAACTGAATAAGCACAGTAATTCCTTTTGGAAACACCTATTCTTTGACAATTACATTCAGGAAAGCACTACATCTTGTGTCAAGGAACTGAATTGAAATTAATTAATAAAAATCAGAAGAAGCCCCTTTAATTAAAACAGCAGGAAATTCTATTTGCATTTAAGGAAAACCTGAAAGTACTATGCTAATGCTTTAAAGAAAACCATTTCTAAACAGCAACCTTATTCAAGCATGTTGAAATCCAGGCACTACAGTGCAATGAATTGATCAGTCTTCTAAATGCTGCCCTCAAAATCCTGGAAAAGAGCTAAGATCAAGTACTGAAACAGATGCATTGTAGTATTCAGGAAGTAATTTATAAGTCTGTGCTTTGAGTATTAATATAAAACATCCAACTGACTTGTCTCACTTTGCTATAAAATGTAAATATTCCAGATTAATGTGCACAAAGTGTATATTTAAAAAAACAAACAAACACAACCTTAGAGCATTCTGTTGCAGTATGCTATTGTGGGCTGTAGGGTATAGGTCCTAGCAGAGGGGAGGCTGGACAAGGCCGAGGTCAGTTTCTCACAAGAAAGAAGTTAGATAGTCTGGGAGAGAAAGTGGGAGTCAGCTAGCAGGAGCCTTTGCAGCTGCACAGAAAGGCCTTGACGCCCTACATAGCCTTAACATCGTATCCTTCGCACACCACACAGCACCAGTCTTATCACATTCACATTTCTTTGAAGTGCACTGATTTTATCCCCATTTATGGTAGTTGTTTTTACCTAGTAAGTGTTGCTTCTTAATTGGTTAGTATAATTTGTATATGTAAGTGTCACTTGCTAATTCGTCAATGTGCTTTGTGTATAAAGGTGTTAGTTACTAATTGGTCATTATTCTTTCTGTAAAGGTATAAAAGATGCTTGCTAACAACAGAGCGGTGCTAGCTGGCCATTCTTGTATATAGCCTTTTACTTATGATTTTCTACCTTTTCTGCTTGGCCTATTTTTCTTACATTAAAGTCGACCACCGCTGCATGATCTCTCTGTGTGTGTGTGTGTGTGTGTGTGTGTCAAGACTGTCTCAACTCGACTCAACCTTCAGAATAGTTGTCGTGTACGGCATATTGTCGTGCTGCGTCAGCATTCTTCACTTAATGCAGTAGTAAAACAAACACTTTCTAATAACATATAGCTATATTAAGTTTTCTATCTGGAATGTTATATACCCAGGGATGGGAGCAGTTGGCATATCCCTAATCCTCGCATTCACCTTTTAACTTTCTGGATTTGTGAACCAGGGATATTTCTATTAAACACACTATGGCAACCTCAGATTACTGTTGTATATTCTGCTTTTAAAATCAACAACTTCACTGGGAAGAATTAATCAGGAAAATCTGATCAAGCTTCTCTAGGATATACTCATTAGAAATAAAATGTGGGACGACTGTACGTAAACCTAAGTGCTAGACTCCTAATTTCTATGACTCCACAGGAGGACACGCTGGAAAACAGCTAGCTGTCTCTTCCCTGTCCATGGATCAGCAAAACCTCAGATGCTGATTTTACGCAAAGCCTGAAACATGCCCCAGCTGCACAAATTTTGTGAGATTTAGCGATCCCTCCAAGAAAGTCAGACTGGTTATACTATAACTGAAGATATCATTCTGGGAATTAAAAGGAGCAAAAATTAGCTATGTCCCTAGAGAATCTAGGATATAAATTTGCAACCAGCTACTAGATGGGTGTTGTTAGGGTATTTCTAGGAATGATGTATATATTACTATTATACAGTGACACAGGACTGCACAGGTACCTGCATTCCTGCTTTAATTTCCATGTATGTGAATGTTTTAAAAATAGCCTTTGTTGTTGAATTTACTGAGCATCCACACTTGCCATATGTCAGCATATGCACGCACAAATACACACAGACACGAACTAAATAAATAGAGATCAATCACATCTTAGGAAGGAAGTATGAAGCTTCCACTCCTGATCTAATAAAAATAAAATAAAATTTATAGACTATAACCCACTAAATGTCTAGCAGAAGAGGGGAAGGAAGACTGTGCCCACTTAGGTGCCAACAGCCTAGACCATAAGAAGAAATCTCCAACACTAATTGCTTCTGCAAATCTTTCTATTTTTTCCTTTCCCCCCCCTTTTTTTTTTCCTTCCCCTTCCCTCCCCCCCATTTTTATCATTAAAACATTTTATATGTCCTCCTTATTTGCCTTCCAATTGTGTATACAGCTCTCTCTCTCTCACAGAATCACAGAATGTTAGGAGTTAGAAGGGACCTGGAAAGATGATCTCGTGCATAGATTAATCACAACTGCCACGGAAAAAACCCCAAACAAACAAAATAGTAAAGGATAAATAAAACCAAAGGTCTTCACGTTTATTTTGATGCCTTTATGTAGGATGTGGGCATTCTAAACCCTCCTTTCTTTCTTTAGCTACTTAAACATGGGAAGAGAGGTTCAACTCATAGATCACATATCCAAGCTTTTGCTGAGCCATATAGGATACACTCAGGTCATACTGACATCCAAATTCTGAAAGCTTGACATTGGCATGTCTGAATTTCCATTAGACTTACTGAGAGATGTTCTCTGCAATACAAACTCTGTTGTGCAACCATACAACCTCTTTGCTTTTCTGCTAAGCCCTTCTAGAACTACATTATTTCCTGGAGGCTAGAATTGCTTTTGAGCTGTGCACATGCTGTTGAACTCCAGTGGCACTCAAAGCTATTGCCAGAATAACAGACCAATACTTTTTCATCCTAAAAGTTGCTGTAAAAAAAGCACATGCATGCATATGTTCCCATTCCAGTTATTTACAGATACTGGGAAAGATGGACAGAACAGAGAAGACAAGCCCAGAACAGACATTTCTTACCATGTGCCACCCAGCCATGCTTACACTGATCACAGGTTCTCAGGTTAATCTTCCCTGGTTGAAAACATTCACATGTGCAATTTACGAGTGTACAGCGGATGGCCTGGAAAAAAGAAACAGAAAATAGGTATCAATGCCTTTCTTCCTTCCTGTACAAATTTGTTCTGAGGACTAGAAGGGTACTAACTGCACAGCAAAAACGAGCCTTCTGACATTCTAAGCCCTGTTCATTCACAGAATCACAGAATGTTAAGAGTTGAAAGGGACCTCGAAAGATCATCTAGTCCAACCCCCCTGCCACAGCAGGATTCTTTTAAGTAGCTATTAATTTTCTTTCAAAACCATACATCAGTATCCCTGAGCAATGACAACAAAAATGCTTTTTCAGTAATATCATAGTCTGTTGTCCTATGAAGATTAACACATTCCTAAAGATTTCAAAAGAATTTCTCTATTTCCTTTAGGAAGAAAAAAAAAACAGAAAAAGAAAAGTGGTAGGATGAGGATTCTTGTAGGTGTTCAACAAATTTCCTAGTTTTACATCAACTGCATGAAGGAAAATGTTACTAGTGATGTCTTTACCATACCAGCATATGATCTTGATTAACGAAGAGTAAAATGAAGAAATAAATACATACAAAAAGGAAAATTACAGATCTCTGCCCTTCTCCCATAGCATACAAAGGTTACTCTCAAGTTTCCTTTTTGGGGTTCACATAAGATATAAATCCATTACAAAAAGGAGTTACGGATTTGACATGTTCCCAAAATAGGATAAAAAGATCAAGGTATAAGCACAGGACTGGTTCATAAAACATCCTGTAACTTTCCTCTGCGTCTATCACTTTTTTCAGCACCTAGGTACAACCCTTCACCTCTTAGCACTCCCTATTTGTCAAAACTGTATTTCTTTGCTTTGAAAAAGATGAAACTATTTTGAAGCAGCAGTGCTAAAACTCTAGTCCCACGCAGAGATCTAACAATTTGCTCTAACAATTCACCTTGTTAATATCTCATCTCCTTTTTTGAAATTATTTTGAAAACTACACAGGTTTACTTTGGCAGGAGCTACCTATATCCACAAAAAAGTGAATATAGTTGAATGAGTCTACTTTTAATGTGTAACAGACATATGTTTTTAAATAGTGTAGAAGATGACCTGTGCACTTCAAAGTGTTACTAATAAATTTATGGCATGCATTTAGATGTAATTTGCATGGAGATTTCTGAGACAGTGAGGCTTATTCTGATCATTCACAGATTAACAATCTACTGTAACTACCAGAGCTGCCAGGAAAAGACATCTCTACAGATTTAGATGCAATCAATTATTACTTGGGGGCTAAGGTGAGGGAAGGGTGCTTGGTACTACAGTCACTGTGATAATGAAGCTTTGCCTTTTCAAAACAACTAACATCCCCTCATACACACTCCTTCCATACCAAGAAAGAATTATCCTAACTATACCGACTTAAAGAAAATTACATCAAAATCTTTGGTTGTTGACAATGAAAAAGGTTCAGAGCTATTTTAAGTGTTTTATCTCTTTACTTATTTATCTGCATCGGACAGTAATTTAAAGCCATTTCTAGCTCATGGATCCACTTCAAATCTGTATTTCTCTGAGAAATTTCTGGTACAAGAGTCCCTTCTTTCTCCTATCCTATTTGTACTTACACTATTTTTCACTCTCAAAAACCTAGTGGGGAAAAATATACCCTGCTCTATGGTGCCTGACACTTCAGGGCCTCAGTCCAAATGTCACCTGTTCAATTACTCATTAGCTATGTTATAAAATATTGCTGTATGTATGCATGACTAAAAGAATTAGTAATATGAAATATAAGGGTACCAGAGAAGTGCTGACCTGCAAGAATAATACATGTGTTTGTGGGATATGAGAAAAAAGTTCTCCTGAAAGGTCCTTTTTCATGTTCAGTAGTTTATTGACTCAGTAATATATCAGGTCTCCTCTAGTCAGTAATGGTGTCCTTTCTCTAATATGTTCATTAATTAATGAACTCAGTAATTAATTGTATTGCAGGCTTACAAAATGGTATTCTTACTATAGCATAAAGGATTCTTTCACATTCACCACCTTTTTTAAATCTCTGCACCAAGGTAACACGTATTTGTTGTATTTGATGTTACTTTATCTTGTTTCTGTATCACTTACAGTATGTTTAATGGAGTAATATAGTGTATTTACACACACTAGATTAAACTGTGTCATTTGGTAGAGTTGCTTTACTAAGCTCATCAGCATTTCCATTACAACCCTACCGATTTTTGGCCTAGGGGTTAACAAGTTGTCTGTAAAAACTGGATTCAGCTTGAATCTAAAGCATGATGTTTCATCTTAAGACGGAGTTTATTATACCTTTTCAAAAATGATCCATTTAGCTATTACAAATTATGAGATAGGGGAAAAAAAGTTTCATGGTTTTTTTCTCTCTCTTAGTTGAAGATAGTGTAAAGTATTGAGGGAGATAATTAATTAGTTTTTTTTACAGGAACCCTGCCCAAAACTCACAGGAACTTTTAAGAATGTGAAAATGTCAGCTTGTCCCTTAAAACACTAAACATGAAAAGTCTTTAAAAAGAGGTATCAGGTTTTTAGCAATTAATGTGGATGGGCATGAGAAACTCTGAAGATAAGTATCACGGCCAAAACATGGCCTGGCCTTACTTGGCCACTTTTTCTGCAAAGGGTGTGTTGATGCTAGGTTGTAATCTGGTTTCAGTAGTTTCCCTTCCCGCCACTGAGAATCTCATGCATACTTCTGAGTGATGACGATACCACCTCAAGCTGCAAGATGCTCATTTGGGACTGGAAAAACTCATATTCTACTTCACACTCTGGCATGATCTTAGGCAAACTACCTTAACAAATTACTTTTTATCAGCCAGATGCCCACATATCCTAAACAATAACCAGACACAACGATAATAAAGTATTGTTGTCAGGGTAAACACAACATAAATTGTGAGACACTCAGTAGTGATGAAGGCTACTGAAAACCTTAAGTACACTTTATTTATTTCAAAGATTCATTTTTCGCTTTACTCAGTTAATCCACAATCATTGTAACTGCCTCAAATCACTAGAACATCCAACATGAAACCAGTGTAAGTTAGTGGAGAGAAGATTCAAGATGCCAGGAATAGTGTGTTTTCCTACACACACAGATGACACATTAATATTCATTAACATGAAAGAAATCATTGCCTTTAAAATTCTTCACAACACAGCTAACATATGTACTGAGCCTTGCAAGGATAACACCCCTTTAATTTCTAGCAATATTACAGTGGCTCTTGAGGACCTGTGGAGGAAATGGACTCTATTTTATTTGAATAATTTAAAATAGTTTACACAACTGATTCTTTAAATCCTAAAACAATGCTATTAAGGCTTAGAAACAAAATACCCATATACAAGAATAAATTAATGTTTTTATAATACACACTGAAACATTCTGAAATATCTCTGTGAGATCTTCTTCCTATAGAGCATAATGCAGAAAGAAGGGAACTCTGTCTAGTATTAAAGCATATGGTCTAGTACACCTATGCATAAGTTTGTAGGGCTAACATTAAAAGATGTCAGACCTGAATTCTGTAGGTTTCCCCCAGATCGAGAACATTAATTTAACACAGTTTGGATGATTTAATGATATCTAACATGTAATATTATTCACATATTAATAGGAACAGCCTACAGCAGTAATGGAAAATCAATCTGTCTGTTTTGCAGAGCTTCAGAAAGCTAAGAAGCAATAACCTATCATGAAAGGGATCAAAGTATGGGAGAAGGAAGAAAACACATAAAGAAGAGATATGATTCTTCCTCTGGAGTTCCTACAAGTGACTACAAAAGACAGAAGCATTTTAAAACAATGCAACTTTCTGGAAAAACAGATAAGTTTTGCAACTTCCTTTACCCTGAATTTTAATAGTAGAGCCAACAGAAATTCTTACTGTAACTTGTGACAAGGCACCAAGATTCCTGTGAGGTTAAATAGCATCCTACTGAACTCTCAGAGACATCCTTCTATGCAACGGGGAGTGTTAAAAGAGTCTTGCTCTTAATGTCCTTGCCTCATTTCTCTAATGTACAAAAAAAGTATTTAAGAAACATCTCCTACCAAGCCATCCATGATCTAAGGGACCACTGTGCACCTGAATACATAACAGACTCAACTATATTCACTCTCTGCATGAAGTTCCATCTACCTGTCTAAAGCATCTGCCACACTTTTATCCTACAGAGCTCACACATCTAAATCCACTGTCACCAATGACAGGAGCATGAGGCTTGAGGATAACCTGGGCCAGTGTTTGTGAAATCTTTTTAGTAAGATTTCAAACTAGCAAACTGGTATGTAAGCGCAGTTTCTTACAGCTGCATTAAAATCAGTAAGACTCTGTGTGACTATGACGTATGAGTCAGTAAGGATGCCAGGGTTTTTAACCACACATGTATAGACATATGTATACTTAAAATGCACATTTTGCATAAAGTGGTATTTCACAAGTTTTAAGCATTTTAGTAATAAGGGCAAGAACTTTCCATATATAATTGACAGAATGAAGGAACTTGTTTATGATTTTTAAAAACACTAAAAAGTTCTGATGGTATATGTCAATAAATAAATACTTGGGGGAAGCAATGGGAAGTATTGGAAAAATAAAAGCAAAAAGCACTTTTTGTAGCTTATCTCTCAACTTTAAGAAATCCCCAAATGCAACATGTTAAATAACAAGCCTTCCTTCCTATTGTCTAAGTTTTAATTCTATATTATAAATACACAATAACTTATTTTGTACCCCTAACCAACTTGCTGGTGGGACACTGTAAGACACAGAGAAGGACTTGATGCTGTGCAAGCACTCCACAATAACTAAAACATGTCTGTGTTATCAACACTGTTTTCAGCACAAATCTGAAACAGCGCTGTACCAGCCACTGTGAAGAAAAAAAAGTCTATCCCAGCCAAAATCAGCACATGATTTTTTTGTAGTTTATAGACAGCCATACCACCTAAGAGAGAAGACCACTAAAGCTTGAATGTTGGCAGTAAAATTCTACAATTCTACAAAAATACAAGAAAAATCTACAATTTTTCAACTTTAAGCTGGGCTTTATGAAAACCTGTTATATTTGAGACTGTGAGCTTCTGTCCTTATTTAATTGTTCACACATTTGACAAGACTTAGAAAAACAACTACAGATGTTGTGGGCCACCAAATACATTCATAATTGATTGCTGGCAGATAATCACACACACAATGTTATGAGGTGATCGCTAGAAGTCAGAGCTTGAATACATTTCACTATTTACTTAAGCCTGTGGGCACAAAAAAGGGGAAATCTTGTTTTTCAAGAACAAAATGGCCCAGTCCACAATACCAAAACACTGGACAGAAAGAGGTTTAATACATCAACTCTGTTCCTGGGTTTACCGTTCTCACAGGTGCACTGTTGTGGCATTGGTTAAGTCACTTACTTAACCACTCAATTTCTAACTGTCCAATCTGCAAACACTGGGTAATACTATGTCCCATTTTGAGAGAAGAGACTGAGGAAATATTCACACAGGTGAAGTTTGAGGACAGAAGGTAAGGCAGAAACATGAAGCATTACTCTGTTTCGCCCAAAACAAAAAACAGTAAGGGGGAAATATGCTTAGCAGTTGAATGATTAAACACCCATGCAACTCAATTTATCTTTCATTCAGAGATAAAGTATCTTTTGAGTTGTTTGTTGCATTGCAGTATTTTGTTAGCTATTTCACATCACACTGTATTAGTATTGAGTCTTACTTGCGTTTAGTTTCAGTAATACAATTTGAAAGGTACTAATATTGTTATATTTCTCTGTGGCATTCAAGAAAACAGTTACTAATACAATATGAAGGGAAGGATGCTAACAAGAGAGAAAGCTGTTAATAGGATAAAACAGCTTTTCCTGGAGTAAGAACAACCTAGCCTTTTAAGCATTTTAGAAACGCATTTTTAACTCTTCTTGAGAAAGAGCTGGTAAATGAAAGGAGTAAGAAAAGAAGGAAAAAGCATAAAATGTTTTTTTGTTATGTTGCATTTAAGCTAGAAGTCACTCTTCAATTTTACTGCAGATACTTAAAAAAGTTGAAACATGTGTCCAGGAATGCTACCTAGGAGAAAACAGATGTAACACAGAATAGCTTTGCTATTTTCCAAGAACCTTCTGTAGACCATGTTCATCCTTAGGGATATGGGAACCCGTCAGAGCTGGCAGTTCTTTAAGCATACTCTTCTCAGAGCGCAAGAGCTTTCTGTTCCTCTGTGCAAGAAATCGAGCAGGGCAGGAAGGAGACCGGTGTGGCTGAGCAAGGACCTGCTTCTAAAACTGTGGCACATGAAGGAAATGCACAGGCAGTGGAAGCAGGGTCAAGTGGCCTGAGGAGAGTACAGGGAAATGGTTAGAAAGTGTAGGGATGGAATCAGGACAGCCAAGGCACAGATGGAGCTGAACTTGGCAAGAGATACAAAAAACAATAAAAAAGGGTTCTACAAATACATTAACCAGAAAAGGAAAGTCAGGGTGAGTGTTCCCACTCTGACAAATAAGGAAGGAAAATTAGTCACGATGGATATGGAGAAGGCTGAGCTACTCAACAAGTTCTTCATTTCAGTCTTTACTGGCAGTCAAGCCTTCTGCCTCAACTGTGATTTGGTAGCCCTAGGTGAATGTTCAACGAGTAAAGAGCCTCCCACTGTGAGTGAAGAGCAGGTTCAAGATCACCTAATGAGACTTGATAAGAACAAGTCTATGGGCCCTGATGACATACATCCTAGGGTCCTGAGGGAACTGGCTGATATAGTTACAGGCCCAGTCTCCATCATATTTGACAAGTCGTGGAGGTCAGGTGAAGTCACGAGTGACTGGAGGAAGGGTAGCATCACCCCTGTTTTTAAAAAGGGTAGAAAGGAAGACCCAGGGAACTATAGGCCGGTAAGCCTCACCTCTGTGCCATGGAAGATTATGGAGCGCATTGTCATGGAACTGATGGTAAGGCACATGCAAGACGAAGAGGTGATTCAAAGAAGTCAGCATGGATTCACTAAGGGCAAGTCGTGCCTGACCAACCTGACAGACTTCTATGATGGAGTGACTGCAACGGTTGATGAAGGAAGACCAACTGATGTCATCTACCTGGACTTTAGTAAAGCCTTTGATACAGTTCCGCATGACATCCTTATCTCAAAATTGAAGAGATATGGATTTGATAGGTGGACCATCCAATGGATAAGAAATTGGCTG
>VWZX01007327.1:38314-66311 GCA_013399015.1 Galbula dea
AATTCAGTGGCTTGCAATGTATGCCTTAAACCCTTTTTGAGATGCTGACTTTTCAAAGTAATCTCTGCTTCAAGGGAAAACGGATAGCCCTAAACTGAGGGATGTAGAAGTACTTCAAAATCTGTAGAGTCCATCTGAGTACTGTGCTTGCTGGCATGACAGCAATGTTCCCACTGTCACTTCTTCACCTCTGCCCAAGAATTTAGATATGAGCAATTGTGTCTATCACAGATACTGCACCAGAATGACCCTGATGACCTGCTCTTCAGTGAGCAGCGTTAAGTGAGGGAGGAAGGCAGATTGGGGGCCAGTGTCAGAGAGAGAACAGAAAGAGTTTCTTCCTTTGCTATTTGTTTAACTGATGGCTGCCTGACTATCTGTTTAAAATACAAGAACTGGTAAGAAAGAAGGTAGTCAAGAGATGCTGTATTTCTTGCTTCTGACCTTATGAATTCAGTACTACTATCTCACATAGTTCACAGTAATTGTAGCTGAATTGGGCCAAATGACTCTCAAATTGTTTTTGAAACGTCAATATGCCCTCTTCTGGTTTTGCATCTAAGGAGAGGAGAATACAATAGGTGATGCATTAGGAAAGCACCTTCAGGTAGACAAACAGGAACTCTCATATTTAAATACAGAATCAGTTTTTCTCCTAATCTCTTCTCTTATCATAGCTTATCTTCATCTGCATTTATTTTAAATCAGACAAAGAGACTCAGATGCTAGACTGCCCTCAGAGGAACACCAGCAGTCTAATAGCACAGGGTTTTTTAGATTTTTCCATTGCTTTTGGTTTTATTCAGTGACAGCAGCCATCACGGGTCTGTCTACAATACTATCCACTTCCTTCACACTAATACATGAATTTATACATTGAAATACATACGAAAAGATTACTTCTGGACCCTGCAGTCTTGTTTATACACAGATCTAAGACAGATTAGGTAATGGTAGTTATGGCTTAGCTGCAACAAACAGCTCCCATATCTCAGAGCTGGAATAAGGGAAGTCATGCTGTCAAAATAGTCAAAGTTTCAGAATTTTCCAGAATGTGGAGGAAAAGCACACCAACTAACAGAGAAGGTATTCTTTCTTTTTTCTTTTTTTTTTTTTTTAACAAAATAAGCCATTTTATTAAATAAGACTCGTCCATTCAGACACTTGTACTCATCAGAGGACAACAGATATCCCAGGAACAATCAGGCTAAACCATCCGTAAGAATGTATTCTAATGTGCTGCCTTAAAATAACAGCAAGTCTTGCCATTTGGCAGCATTCATTGTATTTGAACCCATTTATCTTCTAGTTTATTTCAATACCAAGAATAAACACAGGGCTCATTTGTACCTTGTATTTCTCAGATCCTGACTGTTAATTTTGATTTGCCAGTGTTCAGCACCTTTAAAAATCAGAAGGGACATACATCCTCATAGACAAAGAAGTCAACTGAGTTCATTTAGTGGATTCCCAGCTTCTTTTATTAGGTTTCTCCCAACTTCATTTAGAGGAATACAATATTCAGTATGTGTTGACAGTTTCTTTCATTTTGCCTTCTGGTGTTAGACCACGATCAGTCTAGCATCAGCTACAGGCCAGTGTGCAGGCTCTAATCCAGTATGTATACTTCTGTGCACATGCAACGCTCATACTAAGCCCTGTATTTATGCTTGTGATACCACCCAGCAGTGTATTACAGGACAAAACTTACTTTAATCACTATTTCATGTGTAAAGGCTTTGCAGCAAATTCACATACTGTACATATTTGTGGAAAACACAGACTAGGCTGGTAGAAAGTGAAATGGCTTACTGTGTGCAGAACATTGGCCCAGAGCCTCTTCCCATTGCACTCAATACAAGTGTTGTTCACTAAAGGCAGAATGAACCTGTCATGGTTTTAACAGCTTTATGAAAAAGACCCTAACATAGTAACCTGGAAGTCTGCCAGTAACAATCTCCCTTCCCAAAGTTATAAAACTGAGAGGATTATTATATTGGGATGCGGTTTCTAAACTGTTATCTGCTTTCTAGCATACTTCAAATGTATCAACCCAAGAAAGAGAAGTGCAAAGCTATCAGACTATCTAACAGACAGGATCAAATTCTGCTTTGAGTTTATGCTGTGGTGCTTGTACGGCAGTAGGACTGCACAGAGACAGTTAAACTTGTAATAACCGTTGCAGGTGTCAATGGTACTCCTTATTCACAGATATTGCTATAGCTGCTCCTCCACATCCTTCCTCCCTACATAAATTCAGCAGCAGCTTTGATGAGAGCTCCCAGACAGGGTTTTACTGCTACCATCACTGTGGCAAATGCCATTCCCTGAAGCCTCAGCTTTCATCCACCTCCAAATACATGCATGACATCAACAGCTGTACAGTAAATGCCTGTCTGTGCACAGGAATATTTAAATCAGCACACTTTTCTCTTGACTGGAACTTTTTTCTCCTGTGGGACAAAAGCACAGGCCAGATGGAATGGGTTCCTCTGTCTGGACCTCCGGGTCTGCATAATGGACAACGCTAACATAAAACAAGCACTTACATACATGAAGGACTAATTTCAGCTCCAAGAAACTCATGTGTCACCTCATTACAGCCAGTGGATTTCCACGACAAAAAGTTCAAGTCACAGTGAGACACATAAGAGACACATCTCTCATTTTTGTGACAGTTCCACTAGGTCATAATTAAAAGCAACATTTAGTCTAGCACAAATTAGTGATTGGTAAAACCAAAATACAACCACAACCACAAACTCTTTCTTCACACTCCTTACCACTTAACCCTCTTTGGTGTCAAAACTGGTCTGAAAATTGCATAAAAGCCTCCCTTCGGGTGAGATTTCCAGAGTTTTTGGGTAACAACTCTGCCAGACACACCACAAAACCAGACTCTGTTACAGTATGTCAAGAAGTCTGTTTCCACTCCTCAGAAAAGCCAGATGGTGCAGAGGTGTGTGATAGTAATTTCTAAACCTAAAAACTTTTAAAACTCTGGAATAGCTGTGGTTAGTTTGAGTTTAAGGATCAAATTCAGGTCAGTTCCACTTTATCTAGACTGATCCACTTCTCCCTATTATTATTTGATTGCCAACAATGTGCTTGCTGCTGTGAAATTCTGAAAAACGAAAGGAGTTTACTGAAGCGCAGGCACAGAGGAACAAGATTTACTAAGCAGCTAAGAAGGAAGTCAGATTCAGGGAATTACTTTTTCTTACCTTTCTAAAAAAAATACAAAAATTTTCATCAGAAAAACACAAAAATTCAAGCTCTCACGGAATACATTCTTTATCAATTAGTCTAAATTTAATTGAAGACTAAACTGCACACTAGCTTTTGGCATTTCAAAAAGCACTATTTACATGATGAAAGTATCATGCCAAGAGCCAGGAAGTGATGCTCCATTAATATTCATTACATGCCAACAATCAAAAAGAAGAGAAAGAAAAAGTAAGCTGCCAAGTTTATTTTGGCAAAGCTGTATGACATGATTTGTATTCAAAGTAAAATTTAGAAAAATGGCTTGAAATAAATGTAAATCCCTTTCAGATTGAAAAAAAACCCACATAAAACAGAAGGAAAAAGCACTTCTGAGTTTTAGCCTTCTTTCAGTGCTAGACTGTACATAAGCAGTGAGTAGTGAAGTACATTGCAACAGAGGACCCACGTGTTTAAGTTAGATGTACTTTTTCCTGTCTTTGTAATAAAGAACTTTATTTGTTCAGTTATCAAGAAGTTATAAATTAATGATATTTAATATTTTTTTCCCCCTGTCTATTTTTTTAAATATATATCAGCACCTTTAAATGTGTGAGGACACCATGTACAGACAATAATACCAGTTTTCCTAAGCAAAGACTAAACAACACAAGAAGATGGCAGCGGCCTTTAACATGGTGCTAGCATACTCCTCAGAAGTAAAAACACTGAATCATTGCCTGGCCGGGCCAGTGGCAGGATCAGGGCCAGAGGTGTCCAAATTGCGCACTGGAATGGATGTCATGCAGAAATTCCTAAAGCTCTTCTATACAGCTTCACAAAACAAATAAATCCAGGCAGCATTCCACGTGCATTTGGCCACATTGCGTCTAGTACTCGAGTAAGTCTATATAAAAGCAGGCTAGGTACCTCCCAGCAGCACAAGACCAAGGGGTTGTCTCATAATTGTGAGGTGCTCTAGTGACATCCGGCACAAAAAAATTCAGTCTAGCGGAGAAGACAAGGGTCTGCTCTCAAAACACAAAGTCGTAATCTCTGTTTATCCTTGTTTAAAATTGCACCTACTTGTTGTAGTGCTTAGAAAAATAAAGGCATTTCTAAAGCCAAACCTGAAGATGAGGAACAGGGGCCCTGTAGGAAGACATTTCTAGTCCCACTTCACTGACTTCCTGAGTGACTTAATGTATCTTCTCCTAAGTTCCTCTACCCTTCAACCGCAATTAACAGCTCAGGAAGAGAGCCTGAGAATTAAGTCTATAAAGCAGAAATTCTCAAATTAGGAGAAGACAGGAGATCAGTCAAATACATGAGGGAGAGATGTCCAAAAAGCTACATCTAGACTGTTGCTGTCTGTGCTCTTTCTCCTTCCTTTTCCCATTTCCCCTGTTCCAGAAAAGCTCTGCTCTTTCTTGAGGCTTACTTTGTGCCAGCAGGCAGGGGAACAAGAGGGGACCATGGGCTACTGTGCAGGCAAAGGCATCCTTTTGGGCTACATGAAGGGTGTCTCCTCTTCCTCAAATGCATCTGCTTCCAGACACCTCCTGGCAACACGGAACTGTTCCTGCCCTTCCCAGGGCAGCAGGACAGGCTAGTCACAACCACATAGCCAGGTAGCCAAGTAGAATGTCAGGCAGGGACTTGGGCCAGCTTAAAAAAAAAATTAAAAAAAAAAAAATCAGATCTGGCAGCAGGCACCAGTAACAACTGCTAGACCTGGAAAGAAGGGCAACAGAGGACCAGGGCTGAAGAACCAGAGAAACACTGCTGCATTGGAGGACATGCATGGCAGATGTAGCATAAACAAGCAACTTCAGAATTGTTTTTGACTAAATAGCAGAAAGAAGGTCTCATCTGTCCCATGAGGACAGACTGAAAGAGTTGGGGTTGTTCAGAAGAGAAGGCTCCAAGGAGACCTTATTGTGGCTTTCCAGTATCTGAAGGGGGCTTACAAGAAAGCTGGTGATGGACTTTTTAGGAGGTCAAATAGTGACAGAACCAGGGGAAATGGATGCAGGCTAGAGGAGGGTAGATTTAGATTAAAGATTAGGAGGAAGTTCTTCACCATGAGGGTGGTGAGACAGTGGAACAGGTTGCCCAGAGAGGTTGCAGAAGCCTCATCCTTGGAAGCTTTTAAGACAAGGCTTGATGGGGCTCTGGGCAACCTGATCTAGGGGATGGTGTCTCTGCCAGGCAGGGGGTTTGGAACTAGATGATCTTTAAGGTCCCTTCCAACTCTGGCAATTCTATGATTCTAGCTGTATAACCACTGCTTTGAAACCTTTGGAGGCCATTACTGGCAGGTATCCATACATTCATTCAGATTTACTACTTTTCAAAATTATCATTCAAACCTGTTGGTTTATCAGTTTAAAAGACATCTTTCAGTTGTAAGCATATATGGTAATATTCTTCACCTCATTTAAAAATTTATTCTCTTTTCTTAAACAATGGCCTCATTCAATAAAGAGCACAAAGATGAAAAGCAGATGCTTCCTATGAGACTGGCAAAACTGATAACTAAGAAGGCATCTCATTCACTTAATTACTGAGTAGGACAGTATTGGATAGTTATTAGATAGTAATACTATTAAATGCTAACAAAAGAAATGTTTAACTCCAGTAGCTCTGTAAATTCTCTGTTAGTGCCAGCATTCAAATTGAACAGTGTTGAAGTAGATGAGAACAGACCTTCTACATAGTCCTCCCAAAATAAAATTGCCACTTCTGTGATTTTTCTGATGTTTTCTGGTGGTTTTGGTCAGGCACAGTTTTTGAAGTCAATTGAGATTTTGGGTCTATGCCAGGCTGTTCTTTTTTCTTAATCTTAAATGCTTGACATGCTTTGGGAAATCACTGCTTATGAGAAAGTGATGACTTTTCAAGTGTTAGACAGTATAAGGAAAAGTTGCAAAGCTATCACAGTCCCTTGTAAAACTTAAGAGTCCAACTCCCATCTATGCAAAGAATAACCCCAAAAATTATACTACATGTCTAAGAGCATTGTCCAGATGCTTCCTGAATCCTGCTAGGCCTGGCCATGACTCCTTCCCTGGAGAGCCTGTTACAGTGCTCCACCACCTTCTGTGTGAAGTACCTTTTCCTAATAGCCAAACTAAACCTACTCTGTCAGAGCTTCATTCCCTCAGGTCCTACCACTTGTCATCAGAGAAAAGAGATCAGCTTCTGTGCCTTCACCTCTCCTCATGTAAACCACAATGAGATCCTCCCTCAGTATCCTCTTCTCCAGGCTGAACAAACATCGTGACTTTAGCCATTCCTCATACAGCTTCACCTCAAGACCCTTCACCATGTTCACGGCCCTCCTCTGGACACTTCTAACAGCTTAATATCCTTGTTACACTGTGGTGCTCAAAACTGTACACAGAACTTGAGGTGAGGCTGCACCAGCACAGAGCAGAGTAGGACTATCAGCTCCCTTTATTGGCTGGCAATGCAGTGCAGGACACAATTGGCCCTTGTAGCTGCTGCCACTGCTGACTCATATTCAACTCACCATTGACCAGAACCCCCAGATCCATTTCTGTGGGGCTTCTCTTCAGCCTCTTTCCTAGCCTGTACATACCTTGTATGTAAAGAAAAAAAAAGGTACATAGTCCAGAAGTGTGTTGCTTCCATTCTTCATCTTAACTTCACTAAACAGCACTCCTTCTAACCACTAAAAGTCTCCTGATTTTTGCAGGAACACCAAGCGTGGATGGAAAAAATGGAGCAACATGAGAGCAACTCTCTGAGGAATCACTTCTCATAGAACACTAAGTTCTCAACAAGAAAAGAACTGGCATAAGCAACATCCTCAAAACCCCATGTGCATTAAGCTTCTCAGCATGGGGAGCAGGTGGAGCAAACATACTCTATGACCCACTAGATTTTTAGAAGAACCCTTACCTCTAATGTCCAGATGGAAGAAAGTCAGAAAAAGTCACACTCTCACTCCCACTTGTGTCCTGGGTATGACAAAAAGTGGAAGGCATTTTCCCTACTAAATCAAGTAACTTATCAGACTAATGAATATGATTTAAAAAAAAAAAGTTGCCAACCCATCCAATTATGCCTTGAAAGGAAACAACAGTTATGCAATTGCAGAGTATATATGTCCATCTTTTACTCTTCCACAGCTTCTGAGTCCATGAATCTACTTCTACTGTCTTTCGTAGAAAGGCAGACTTCACAAAGATACTTACTTCTTATAATTTGGTTGCACAAAACATGACCCAGAAGCTGCATGCAATCCCAAAAGTCTTTTGTTTTGACCTGCCAGGTACTTACAGCCAAGGCATTCCATTGTGCTTACTTAATAGTGAAGAGGTAGCAGCCTGGTCAATCAGCAGCTCCTGCCTAGTCACACCACATACCACACAAGCAAAGGGATCTCTGGATTACAAGAGTGCTGCAGAAAGCAGGCTGGAGGGGAACCTTGGGAGAAGATTAGATATTTGTAATATTTTTCAATGATAAGAAGAAAGCTGTAGGAGATCTCATCTCACTTATGCTGCTGTTTGTTCAACATTTTGCCTGATACAGACATTTCAATTTTCTATTTTCAAAATTACAAGACCTCTAGGAAAAAATAAATCTATTCATGTCAAGCATGGAACTAAAAATTACTGGACATCTAAGAACTCCGAATCCCTCAAACTTTGTCAAAGAAGAATGGTAATATAAATTTTCTGAGTCTATGACATTATGCAGATTCTTTACCAGACATTAACAGTATCTGATAGTATTCAGATGTATTTCTGAGTACTGTGCAGAAAAGGTAAATATAACCTAAGGACCAGACACTAAAATCAGATTTAAAATTAGCATACTAGAAATCAGAGATATTTACAGACTTTTATAGGAAATGTTTATATAAGTTTGAAATGTTATTTTCCGAAAGGTTTGTTGAATAAGTATTTCACCAAGAGGCTCTTTCATAACAACACCCAAGTAAGCTCTTTCCTTGGTATTGCAGCCAGAATTCACAAATGCTACTAAGCCAATCAATATCACATACAGTTTAGGCCTTCAGAGATCTGTAGGCAGATTCTGACCTATTAGACAAATAGATCTCTGAAGATCAAAACTGATCAGGACAGAAATCATGGCAAATTTTCATATAGTCAGTTTTATGATATAGTTAAAAAACAATCACTGTGGTTCAGATCATTAAGTATTTCGGTTACTTATTCTCATTTTTCCCAGTTCTCAGATGCTTTTAACAACTACAAAACATAAGTGGAACAGCCTTTTATGGTTCATGACAATTCCATTTTTGTTTGCATCTATTTTATTAATCTAATCAAAACCTATAAACATCCCCCAAAGACAGTTAAAAAGGATGCTAAAACTACAGAAATCCTGGCACTGGCTGTAGTTGTCACAATTTAAACTATGTCCAAAAATTTGAGAAGATCAGTAAAAAGAATTTTTAAATTGAGTTTATAACTAAGGATTTTCACAAAACCCTCTCGATTTTTGCTGCTTTCTTTACTGAAGTTAACTTTTCAGCCCACATAGCTCCAGCCTGCACACACTTTGAAAACTTTTGTTGTTCATATTCGCCAGGAGATTAACATTTACACCTGACTTACTAGACAGTGGCTGGGTATATAACTTAAAAGTAATGAGCACCTGTTTAGTATTAAACCCGATTCAAATCTCATATCTGTAGAATTTCTGGAGAATACTCTTTTGCAGTTCTCCTGATTTTAGGATTAGTAAAAGCAAAGGTTTAAATACAAAGTCCTGGAAAACATAAAAAGAAAAAGCAGTCCAGATATTTAAAATTTACACATTTTTAAACACAATGAATGGGTTTAGAATTCCTGAACATTCGTTATAGAAAAAGGTGTCCAACTGAAAAGAAGTTAAAAAGACAGGAGCCTGATAACTGGAGGAAGCTGGCCCCTACTCCTCATTCAAATTGTATCGGTGTCATTGGTACTCTCGTACAAAAGCACTGTATGGAAAAGCTGCACTTTAATAACCATGTCGTTAAGAGGGAAAAAAACCCAAAACAACAAGGAGAGGCCATTGCATACAGGATCTGGTCAAAACCTTCCTTTTTATTGATTTCAGTGGACTCTGGATCAAGGCCATACTGATTGCAGTGTGGCTCAATGATTAAGACAACAAATTTAGGTTTCATTCTTAGCCTGGTCATTCACTGGGTTCTCAGTCTTGGGAAAGTTAATCACTTCTCGTGTCTCACTTTTTCCATCCATGTAATGGAAATAAATCTAATTCCCTTTAGCAATAAAGAGAACCAATATAATCAGACAAAGGGAGATAAACAAGAGCAAAACTTAGGTATGAGACAAACTCCCTTATTTTTAATTTGAAATAAAATTTCCTGGAGCAGTGGGAACCTCAACTGGTAATTTACAATCCAGTTTATGTGGCAATCTTCTGTGATAAGTCTCAGCTCTAAGATATGTATGTGCACGCATGCACGTGTGCATGACAGTGAGAGAGATAGAGAGAGAGGCAGAAGACACTCTTGCTCCCTAACTGGCGCTTCATGAGGTACTTAATTTGTTGTAATAAAGTAAAGAAAAAGTAGCTGTCAGTTAAACTGCCATTTCTGTCACACTTTTTAATAATACTGCTCCTGTAATTACACTGTGGTTCCTTATACTTAGTAAAAGCTTGCTTAGTTTTATCATGGAAAACAATTTATGAAATTATAGAAACAGACTGAACACAGCAGTTCATTTGTCGAGGCAATTATCCAGTTCCTTGTCAAAAAAGAGAGTGAAGACTGTGATGTGCAAAAAAATGTTTCTAATTCTATGCTATAATACATACAATATGTCTGTGGTTGTGTTGGATTATGTTAATAAACTGCAGTCAAAATATGTTTGTCACAACAAAAGGGAAGGGTGCTATCAATTGTCTTGCCAGATATTTTAAATTAGTCACCAAAACGTCTAGCCAGGGTTTCCTTTATGACCCTTAGATGAAGGGAGAGGCTTAATGGACAGTTTTCCCTCTGGGTCTGGACAGATTCTTCTAATGATTAAGTATTTTGAATAATCTGGAAAGTAACTGTAAAGTGAACTGTGGCACAGTTGCCTTTTTTAACACACAAGTACATTTCAACCCTGAACACAAATCCAGTGCTGTTTTTGGCTGGTTATCACTCAAAAATGAGCTTCCCTAATACTCCTTTGCAAAAATGGATAGGGGCTTTATTTCTTCTTTGGGGAAGAGTAAAGGAGTCAGATATTGCTCAGCTAAAACAGCAAACAAATAATGACAAATATATACGCACACAGTATAGAAAATTTCAACATTAACAAGAGAAAGAAAAAAGAGATAAAATACCGAAGACAAAACACAGACTCGTTTAATATCTTATGCATATTTAGAAAGAAAACTGTTTGCAAAAATGCAGACACTTGCACAAGTTTGAAAGACAGCATTTTAAAGCAAGGTAGCACTCCAGAAACACACTGCAACTAAGAATATTACCAAAATTCATTACTTTTCATACTTCTAGTTATCTGTCCTTTCTTATAAAATGCCTGTCCTTTATCCCACAACATAATAATTTATAACATGTAAATGTTTTTCCATCCATTTCTGAAAAGACAAAAATGCAAACTTTTGTGTTATTTAAATGGAAAATGCTACAACCAATTTCTTTCCTTCCGCTGGACTCTTCATGCTTCAGCAGAACATACTGCAAATGCGTTTGCAATACTTTGCTATTAACTTTGTTTTGTTGGACAAAACTGGGAAAAGAGACGACTGAGCACGCTGGAGACAAAGCAAAAATGCCAGCCAAACACAGATCATGAATTGTGAGCACGCTACAAAAGTTTAATGTATTAAAATGTGCATGAAGTTTCTTTCTCCCCCACCTCCCCCACCATCTGGAGATAGTTTGGTGGAGCAATTTCCAGAAACCAAACAGTATCTTTGCTTGGCTAGCTCTTTTAATTTGCAAATAAACAATTAATGAAATGGGCAACTAATTTCCGAAGTGTTCATATTCATTAGACTGTTTCCTGAAATTAAGTAGCTGTTCCATGATGCAGTGCCCACCTAAATGGTAGGGATTTTTTTTTCCAAATATAAAGATGCTTTTAAGATTACCTATTTGTGTTTGAAATATTCTAGCAACTGGAGTTGAAATAAAAATGTTGCTCACTTTAAAATTATAAATACATTTGTATAATAAAATAAGGGAGGGACAATTAAAGACATTCTACTTCAATCACAGAAAGCACCGTACAGACCACTCTTCATCATGGGGCAAAATCTCGTTTATATTATCTTGTGATGCCACCTCTGAATTACAAATGACATTATCTGAAGCTATGATAGTCTGTAACACATTTTTGTTTGAGCGTGTGAAACATGGTAGATAAAAACTCAACTGTGAAGGGGCCTAAGTTAAAAAAATTTACACATTACGTTTAATTTCAACAATCAGTTGCAAAACTTAAGTGTATGCTAGATATCAGTTACTTAAATGCACTTACAAATCCTGGTTACCATTTCCGACCAAGAGCTCATACTAGAAAATGCTCTTTCCACTCAGTTTTTTTATGGGCTGCCCACTATCAGCGGAAGAAAGCTCCTAGAAAAAAATTTTTCAGCTGGTCTCTATTCTCCAAAATTTTTCCTTTAGATCTCCTTATGGTACAGGTCTGCTAGAGCTGCACATGCACTCACATAACATAATTTTCCATTCTGTAAAGGGAAATACTGAGTTACAGAGCTCTGTCACAGATTCATTGGGAAAAAGATTGTGGCATTTTGAACACTGTCACCACCCTGTGTTTCAACACCTTCACTTTCTCAGGATGTACTGCCCTAGTAAAGAACTGAGGAAGGAGAAATGTGACCCAGCTTTTGCCAGGACTTGAATAGAAGTTGCTGAGCAATAAGCTTAATTTCCCTCTGCTGCTCCACTCTAGTGGCAGTGGCTTCAGGGAAAAGCCATCAGGACAGACAGCTGATGAGAGAAGCACCTTACCCTCTACAGCAAGACGCTTGCAAGGTCATCATTTATCGACCACCAGTCCATTCAGAACTGTTTACAGGGCACTTGACAAGCAGTATGAGTCAACTGGGAATAACAACTACTGAAAAATATTTATATAGCACAGTACCTTTATTTAATGTTTTACACACTGAAACCCTGATACTGCAGGCATTCACCTCTTGGTATAACACTACTCCAAGTAACTTCTGTCACTAGCAATTTATCATTACTTCACAGACAAAAGCTTTAGATGAAGGCCACCCTTGCACAAGTCACCTAAGTACCTAGCCCAGGGTATGTTCCATTTCTGTCTGCTAAAACACTTGTTTACATTTGAATTCTTATATAAATACATGATTCCATACATAAATGCTACTTCTAAAAATGTGTGGATGATTTGAGCAACATAACATGCTCAAGCAGAAAGGGGATCTCTGTCTGTCAGGCTTTCATACAGCTGAGGGAGCCAAGGTACATGTATGGATAGGGGTGCGGAGAGAAGGAAGTGATCTGGATCCATCAACAGTCTCTTTTAGTCAAGTGAATGAACAATGCTGAGAGATAGGAGAAGGCAATGCTACACACAATAGGAACAAGCAAAGTACTTCAGGCCACTCTACTTCTGAATAAGAGCATTCACAGGCAGCTTTACCATGGTTTAACTAAAATCACTTAGCAAAATGGATTCTGATTCTGCACTTGTCCCTGCACGACAAGCTCCAGATCTAAATGCTACCTGTCACAGCAACCAGCGAGAAATCTCAAAGGTGTCAGGCAATTTATTTTACTGTAGGCTTCAGAAAGGATAATGCCTGAAACAGTCCACCATCATTATACTGGGTATCACTTTCCATCTCCTCTGCCTCAATTTCCCATCTGGAAATGAGAATAATAAAACTGACCTCATTCTTAACAGTGCTTCAAAACCCACACATGTAAAGCACAGTATATAAGCTGGGTATTCTATTTGCTGTCAGGATTCAAACCCAATCCATGGACAGGTAAAATATGTGCTATTATCTGGTGTGGTATAAGCAGAGAACACAAGTCTATGAGATTAAGTAGCAATGATAAGAGAATTCCTCAGTCCTTGCTTGAGGTCAGCGTTTAGCTCTTTCAGGCAGAGCACAGACCACATTGCTTCATAAACACAGGACAAAAATTTCCTATGACAGAAATTAAAAGGTCACAAATCATAAATGTCAAGAAACAGAATTGCAGACCAACAGTAAAGAGTAGACACACAGCATCCAAGTGAAAGACGCAGACTGTGAAGGTATTTGGGGGAGAAAAAGCACTGATACACACTTTACATATTCACTTTTAGATTTTAACACAGAAGGGCCAAGTAGTTCTATTTTTCATATGTGAAAATGTTTTTCCATGTCCCTTGGTCTTCTATCTCTGCATTGCAATCATATTTCAAATAATCCTCAAACACCACAATACACATGTACCCACAATATTTTTTGTTACAGAACAAGTGTGAGAAAAAAATAGACAGTTTTATTACAAGCAAATGCATTAAACAAGGGTCACCAATATAAGGGGGTGCATGCAAAGGGGGTTTTTTTTCTACTAATCTATAGGTGTATCGTGGAGTTGTAAGATACCTGGACATGTCTGGACAAGTATCAGGGAACATGCGGCCAGGAATGAAGGGATTGCGAAATATATGTAAATAAAGCAAACCCCCCGCTATGTGGTCAGCCATGGAGACTGCCATTTTGGCCATATGGTTGGCCTAGAGGCCGCCATTTTGGTCGGTGCCCTGCCTCTCAACACAACATACCCAACCAGAGGAGACGAAACACCCCTTCTGTTAAGAGAACTGGGTGGGACTTGAGAAACCTTTAAAAGGAGGGAAATTTGATTTTGGGATGTGCTTTTGGGATAATTGGGCAAGTAGGGCACCCAACACGTGTTGTAAGTAATCTTCCTACTTGTTATTTTTCTTTGTTTTATGGACTTTGTTATCCTTCTAAATTTAAATAGAGGGAGACATTTTCTCTGAAATAAATTTTCTAACACAAGTCTTTCACTAATAAAACAGCTCTGTAGCTGAAGTGGATGGCTAAGGAAACAGAAAGTTAAGTCAGACTGCTAGATTTAATGCTAAAATACTAGGGAAAAAAATCCAATATTCCATATAAGAAACACAGAAAAAAAATCTCACCATTGACTGCAAAATGCTATTATTATTGAAGACTAGGTTTGGTTTTAAATATAATTCCTGAGAAATGCAAAACAAATGAAAATATGTTAAAGACATAGCCCTATCTCAGGTCAAATCTCAAAAATAATGATTAATTTTCAGGTCTGCATTTGCTGCAGATTTTATTAAACTATATTTATGGTTCTAAATTTGTTGCATGTAAAAAGAAATGAAAATGACATTTTGAAATTTGCAATCTAAAATAAAAATTGACATTTCAAATGTATAATGTAAAAGTAAATTTTCAAATTTATCCTAGAAACAACTTCACAGTAACAGGTTTATTGATATTTATAGTATTCTGTTAATGTACTCACAGTGTCAATATGAAACAATCTCTCTTCTGACAATGTGCCTTCTAACTCAAAATACTCTGGACAGGTGCAAATGAGCCTGTGTATGTACTATCCTGATAGCTAACAAAAAGGAAATTTTCACTGCTACATGGGTGATCATTGAACTCTTTTATGAAAGACCAACTCATGTAAAACAGACTATATGTCCATTTTACATATAAGACTGAAAGGGCGCACAAATTATTCTTATCAACTTTTATCCCTATTTGTATTGAGTCTGATCTGAATAGTCCAATTATGAAGTGTTAGCATCTGATTTAGTCTCTCAGGGAGTAATGTGAAGCATGCTGTCAAGAAGAGCTGCAGAAGGGACAAAGTAAAATTCCAAAACAGAAAACTGTAAGCAGGTAAGCTTGAACAACAGGATGGATAAAAAGTCTAGGTAAATACTTTAGGCTACCGAGCCAAGCACACAGTTTAAAATACAGCAAAAAATGCTAAATTCCCTCATTAACAACAAACAGAACAAACTCAGGAACAACTGTCTTTGTGCAAATATCAGTCACATATTTACAGGAAGAAAAGATTACAAGTAGAAAAATCTTTCAGATAGTGAACTATCCCTGGTTACTTAGTGAGAAGTAGTAGACACCGAAACAAAATTCAGAAACAGGACACATCAAGGAAACACCAGCAGTATTCAGTTTCTGTATAACTTTAAATGCGTTTTTGTCCAGGACCTAAAACTAATGACATCCTTTGAGTTGCTGTGCAGAACGAGCAAAATTATTTACTTTATGACATAGTTAATTTTAGTTTGAAGAACTTTTCTCCCAAATGTTTATAGCACCATGCCAGTTACTTCAGCTGAGTTGATGCAACGAATTTTAAATGGTCTAAAACTTTTGACTTACCAACAGATTAGCACACTATTAGCTAGAGTAAAAGGATTATTATTACTGCTGTTATAAGATATTAACACTTTTGGTAAAGCATTCTATGCATGCTAGATATACTTTCCACATTGAAAAAGCAGAATGAAGACCAAGTTGTGTTAGTTTACCTATCCACAAGTGATCTTTCAGTGAAGTAAGAGAATCTTCTTTAATCAATTTTTTTGATCTTAAATCTTCACCCTTATTTTCCTAACATTCATACAAATTGATTGCAAGATGTAATACAGGCTACAGAAAAAATGGAACAATTGCAGCATTCAGTCTTCCTTAAAATAGCCGGTTAACAAACAACCTCAACTCATGCATGGACATGTGAATCCACACAGAGGCCCTATGACAAAAAATGAGGTTCATGTCTGAAGCATAGTACAGCATCAATACACTTAGCAAAACAGAGTTATATTCATTGAAACTTGACATCAGCTTTATGAAAAATGGTTGTATTTGCAGGAGCATAGGAAAGAAAGGAGAAAAGAGAGAAAAGACCAACAGGAGGGAGAATGATCCAGGAGACAGCTCAAGTGTGAAGTGATCCAGCTTTTTGATATGGTTTAGACTTTGCTTTGGAAATGCAACAAAACAACAGCTACAAACTTAAGCCCTTGACACTGGCAGGACTGTCAGCCTCAATGCTAAGCACCCATGCATTAAAATTCAGACTCCAATTGCCAACAGGTTAATGGGTAAGAAGTTTTTTCCTCTCCTGACAAAGGTGGTAAGTTCTTGGGGCTGCATTTCTGTTTCATGTACAGATGCTCTTGTAGATACATCCATCAGTCATTACACTTCTTTGTTCTCTTTTTAAATTAAAGATGAATTTTATCATGGTTAAGACTGTACAGGATAAATACCATATACATAATATGGAAAGAATATAAGAAAACATGATATGAATTAAAGGCTAGGATTTCTCAGAGTTTCACAGTTGTACTGTGTTTCTACTAAATTATATAAAGGCCATAACCGATGATGAATAGTGAGTTCTAAGACACCATACATAAACAAGAAAGTCAATTTTATTAAGAATGTGCTAACACAAGAACGTACTTGGAATAAAACTACATTCCTTAGTTTTAAAATGGTTGTTTCAAGTTTTGTTCAAAGCAAAGATAGTGATGGATCACAATTTTAAACTAATTTGTTAATTTGGGGACACAGATAACAGTTTAGCACTGCTGGTTAGTGTGCTCACAAAGATAAAAAGATATGATGCATTTTCCCTGCATAATAATTTAAGTGCAAATACAGGTAACAAAAACTAGAGTTACAAGGTGAGATAAAAGTTTCACTATGAGAAAGCTCTGCTTTGCCTCCACAACATTATCTGGTTCTCCCTGTTGTCATATAGCCAGGGAAAAAAGCACTTCCAGAAAGCTCACCAAAGATCAAACTGCATCTGGTGACAGCAGTGTCCAAGCTATAAGTAATGTTCAAAGGATTCAACAATGTCTGTGACTGATCATTCTCTTTCCCTTGCCATCACCTGCTGATTTTGTCCAGGTGTTTTATGGCTATCTTGAGGCTCTGGAGAACAGACAGAAAGAAGACTTTGCCAATTTCTTTTGTCTGGGACTGTGAATTCCTTACACAGATGGTGGACAGCCACAGGCTGGCCAACTCCAGGCACAATTGCCTTCACCCTCTGAAGGAGAGCATGAGAGCAATATTATCTTCTCCCAAAGTACTGTCGGTAACATTTCAGTGGTTAGGGAATAGGACAAAATTACTTTTCTTAAGATAAAAGCAGGTTCCCCCACCTCACTCTCCTCCCTTTGCTAAAACATTAGGAGAGGGTCAGGGAAAAAAACAAAACCAAAACAAACAAAAAACCCCAAACCCACAAAGACTTCTTTGGCTTGTATTTGTAAATCAAGCATTCCTAAGCAATTCAAGAGGTTTGTCTAATAAGATAATCTTGTGTTAACATGGTTTTGTAGTATGTTTACAGTCTTTTAAGTATTCCAAACACCAAACAAATCCTGCTAAATCTTACTCACTAAGCAAACGAAGCCATTTCTGGCATTTTTAAAGAGTAAAATGTACAGCTACCTAATTGTGCAAGTACCTATTTAGATATGTACCTTTCTCCAGTAGTGAAGGAAATGCATTTTGGAAACTACTTGTTTAAAGTAAAACTGCAACACTCTCATTTCTGACCTCTGAAAGTGTGAATTCATACCAGGGAATGGAGAGTATGCAACAAAATATTTGTACAACACAGGCACCGGACAAAGCAAATTTTAGAGAAAACTGTGTGACTACTTTCTGTTCTCAAAACTGGAAGGGTTTGGAGAAATATATTTATTTTGTGCATTTTATTGTGAAAATAGCAGATACAACTCTTATAACAAACATATCATGGAAAGCCTTTTCTTCTCATACCCTTAGGAAAATTACTATGTGTGTAATATGTATACATTTAGGAAGCATCAAAATATGTCCTACAGAGTAAGTAGGTATTTAAGACTCAAATTACCGACAGGCTTCAGGAACATTATAGGTGATGTGAATGAACTCTGAACTCACCAGTAAGATGTAAAGCAATGTACTCCTCTTAGATTCTCAAGGCACAGACTTGCTACTCACACCCACACACACATCCTCCTCACATCCCCACCTAGGGATCGACGATGTTAACACATACATAGGGAGAGCAGAGTAATGGAGCTGAATTCTGTCATGCAGATCTGAAAGCACAATTATGTCCTGTTCTAAATTATTTATCTTAATGCTAAAGGGTGTAACATTTTCATCTTTTTTTGGAAGAGTATACTCAGCAGTTATAAAATCTAGCTTCATAAATGTTAGAGAAGGAAAGGACCATTACATCACCCTGCCTACCTCCTGCCAAAACAGCCTAGTTCCCTACTGATATTTTCTAGCCTTATACAAAATGTTTCCAATAAGAATCTGCTGGTATTTTAAATGCTCTGAATTACATTAGCACTTTAAAAGTCTGTGACTGTAAAGGGAAAATGTAATCTCTTAGAAGAGATGAACAGGTAACCTCAGAACTACAAGTCCCCTTTTTTCTACCACTACAGGTAGCAGCAGTAAAGCTTCTATACACTGTTTGGTGTAACAGTATGTCATAACCCTGACCTGAGGAGGTCAACTTCACGGTTGAAAAAGTAGCTTAACCTGCATGGCTCATTTCATCCTTCACCCTCCTGCTGTGATTACTGACAATTTAGCCAAGATATTTATTTATTTTTATTCCCTTGCTGTACCCAAATACAGAGATACAGCCACTTAATATACTGGCCATATCCACAAAAAGGTTGCAGTGGATAGTCCTACACAAACATCATGCAGAAGTCTCCGCATTTTTTTTCACAAAGGCACAGAAAACTTCACCATGCCTCCCTATGGTTGTAAAAGTGTCCTAACAGAACTATTCCAATACCCTATACAAAAATCTGCTAATTTTAACTTTACCCCATTACCTCTTCCCCTTGAGATATTAATTTTAACTTTACCCCTCTATCTTCCCTGAGAGATAAGAACGACCAGAAGGGTAGCCAGCTCAGGGTCTGTCAGCTTAATGAAATTAAGTGAGTTCCATGGATGAGGCTGTCTCACTGTAAACTGAAATCCTATCAACTCCAGTACTCTGCCAAGCATTTAATCCATAAAACCCTGCACAACACAGCTGTGTTTCGGAAGCAGAAGGAGAGGGGGAGGAAGAAGAGGAGGATGATTTTTTATTTATTTTAGGAGATTTTTTTGGTTTCCTTTTCAGCTTTCTGAGGCATGTATCTGTCTACTCCACAGCGTCTAGAAACATTAAAAGGAAAGGGCACATCACTGATGGTGGTGGTGGTAATGTCACACCTGAGTAAGTAACATAAAAGTGACTTTGGATGAATTGTTCCTAGGTGAGGGAAAACTGGATCCAAGTGTGGATGATGGAACTCTCTTAAACTTGGCAGGATGACTGCCCAACACAAGCAGCTCGAGCTAGCAGAGAAAGACCAGAGAATGGATGAAGACAAAAAAATGTGCCTACTGGGAATTTGACTAAGAATGCCATACTGCCCTCAGATGTTAACAGCAGTCTGATGATGGGCTGGACTGAATTCAAACTGGTGACCTAAAGCAGAAAGACTCTGTATCTAACTAGTAATCCCCTGATTCAGGGTACTTCAGAACTTTTAATCACAAAAGAAAAATTACAGTCCTGAGGGAGATATCATTGGAGAGTTGTGTGCTAGATACTAAATAAATAAATACATAAATAAATAAATAAACATGCAGTTTCTTCCCTCAAATGATAATGCTCTGCAGTTATTTTCATCAAGGTTAAGAATTGGGCATAACATCCCAAAACCAAAACAACATTTCATACAAAATATTTTTCTCCACTCTTTAATGAGTTAAATTTCTTCAGTTCCATTTCATGATTCAGTTTTTCATTACATTACTGGACTTTCAGGATTAAAATTTTACAAGACACAGAGAAACAAAAAGGAGAAAAAAAAAAAAAAGCTGTCTGACTAGGCTCAGCACAAGCCATAGGACATAATTATGCGCATTTGAAACATAACATCGTCAACCCTCAATTTAATAGAGGCTTCACAGAACACAGCCTCAGCAACTGAAGTTACTTAGACTGAAAATGTAACATCCAAAGTAAAATTAGCTACCTCTCTGAAATGACAGAAGCTGCCTATTATAGATAACTACAAAATAACAGGGCACACACTTTTTATTGACAAAGTGTTAAGCTCCCAACTGCTTAAAAAATGATAAAAGAAAGGGTGGTATGTTTTTAATGTAGATACTATTTACAAAATATGACTACATAATCTTATTGAGTAGTATACTGTGAGCATCTCAAAAACCTTAGTAAATAATATGCCCCAAATTACTTTTCAGAGCAGAAAAATTATGTTTTTTAAAAGGTCTTATCTAGATTCAGCATCTTTCCCATATCTTTCCTCCTCTCCAGTGAGATTATCTGTGGACTTATAACTGTAATTATCATTGTCTATTAAAAGCAGACTTCCTTTATACAAGGTTAGGTTTTACAAGCTTTTTTTTACTTGACAAACAAACACTACTTTTCAATGCCAGAAACACACAGACCATGCTATGGTCTGATAATATGGCAACATTTTTGCTCTTAATTGAAGCCCATTTTGAGTTTCATCAGCAACAAAGAAGAAAGCCTTTACATGGTAACATCAATTTTATTTTCTCTATATTCATTGACTGTAAGTAAGAAACGATAAAAGGATATGCTGAAAATTTAAGCCAAAAACAGTTGCTTCAAGGCAGATATTTCTTTATGTCATGTTTCAGCCTGGAACAAAGTTTTACACACAATTTACAATCATTAAAAAAAAAGATATATATTTATAGTTCAAGTATTACCAGTACAGCCTGCAGTACACAGTGTGCTGCTGACACCTTAACTACAGCATTGCAAATGGTGCTGCTGAAATAAACCATCTCATTCTTTCTTTTCACTGAGAAAATGCAGCAATCATTAAAGTATTCTTGCCCTCTGTATGCTTGGGCGTGGTCTGTCCATAAGTTATTAATAAACCACGGAAAGGTGCAGCAGATGACCAACTATTCATATTAATGAATGCCTCATGAATATTCAGTTGCATGTTAAATTTTACTTCAGAGGACCAAGGGAACCAAAATCCAGCCCCTTATTCTACCAGTTAAACCTCCTCATGCTGTAATATTTTATTTTGAATAATAGCAACTAGATCTGTAACACTGTTTTGCAAAGCTAACTGTTGTTCCTGTAAGAGTACGAGTGGGGGACTGCTATCAGCTTCATGGAAAATAACCCACAATGAGTACACACAGTAGTCATAAGCATTTGGTTTACCTAGAACTACACTAGTTATTATTTAACATCTACATATATTTAGTGCTAAATAACAGTTGTTGCTGCTGGTGGCTGCATCCTGTTCTGAAACTAAAACTACCTATTCGGTAGTAATATTTCTCTTTTAGTCGAACATGATGTATCATGGATGGGCAAATGCCCACTCACAATTCAAAACACTCTGACTATTGTTTTCCCTCCTACTCAGTACCTCTTACAGACTCCCATTGACTTTTATTTCTGACTTTCTGTATTTTAAATTGGAATCTCTTGACCATAATCTGTGTGTCAACATCAGACATGAAACATCACTGATGAGAAGACTTCTAAGTGTGACTTATCAAGGACTTGTTTGCCTGAATTATTTGTCATTTCACTATTCTTTCTCAAAAGCATCCTCCTTTAAAGAACAGCTCTTCTGTGGCTGAGATGTGAATGCACACTATATGTTCTTTCAGGGCCAGCACACACTTCCTTAACCAAATCCACCACTTCCTTTTCAAACTGAACAGAACTCCTTCAGTTCCATACATCCTCTAAAAGTTAGAAGGGAGCACCTTTACATGTAATAACAGGCATCTGGGAAGCCAACTGGAGCAGTTGGAGCACGTATTTTAATAAGCAGCTCTTAAACATTCAATAAAGTGAGCGGTAATCAGGCACAGAAACATAAATTGTTAGAGCAAATTAAGAAAAATGCTTTCCACTGTGTTATATGCAAAATTATTTGTAAGATTACACTAGACATACATTTGAATAAGCACAGATTCCTTTATATTTGGTCAAATTATCTCAGGACACATAAAGAATTAACTGTGCTTTTCTTTTGGATAAAATTAATGTCAGCTTTCTGTCCTTAAAACAGAGCCAATGGGGAAACAAAATATGTTTAGCTCTGAAATAGTTGTGGTAATTCAATCCCTGCACTCTCCTTATTTTCTTGATGACAAAGAGAAACTCCCAACTGGCAAGGCCACCTGCACTGATTACTCCTCCATCCACACCCACGGAATAGGAAAATGAGCCAATGATCATTAACCTTAATTTCTTCTAACATAAACCTCAGCATTTTTATTTATTTTTTCCCCCCAAGTTTGCTTCTTTCAAAATTCCCTTGAGATTAAGAAAAGGAAAAAAAAGGGAGGGGGGTGGGGGGTGGAGAGAAGGGAGCAGAAAAGCCACAACTGGGAAAAAACAACAAAAAAACACCACAAAAAAACCCCAACAAAACAAGAGAATGGAAAATAACTCAGTGGGTTTTTTCTCTTCTGCTTCACAGCTGGCTTATTATAACTTCACAGCACTCAGATAAAGGCATTTTGAGGCACTATCATCTCTCTTGATGGCAACTTCTTTCCCTCCCCCAGCCCCCTTTCCAAGCAATAAGGTAAATGCTAATGCGTGGGTTTTCTGGAGGTTTTTTTTAGATTTTTAGTATTTTCCCTGAAGATATTCCTGGTAAAGGCAGTTGGCAAAAACAAAGATGGGTCTGGATGTCAGGAATGCAGGTGTGGCCCAATGTCAGGACTAAAGGGCCAAGCACAACTGGGTGGGATATTTCCAGTGTAACTACTTCAAAATACAGTAGAGAATGCATCACACCTTCTGGTCATCCAAATTCTGTTACTGCCAAATGGAATAATTTTTGGTTCAGGCTGTGTAGGATTAGATCCCAGTGGCATTACATCACCTTCTAACAGGTAAGGCACTCATCTGGACTCCCCAAAGGATGTTAGGTAGGTAGGTAGGTAGGTAGATAGATAGATAGAGTATATACTAATAATAGATATAATATATTAAAAAATCATGCTATAGAAATAATGGGTTGTGTAGCACAAACGCATGTACTGATAACAGATACCCTGTAATCTTGTTAATTCTCTGGACAGAGCTAAGTAGACCTTAATCAACATTTTCAAAGGAATTACTCATCTATAAAATGAAGGACTTAACAATTCATTTAGGTTTGCTTTGTTATATCCCCTGCTGAAGTAATCTTTTTCCTGCAAATAGTTTAAAAATCATTATACAGATAAATAAAAGTAAAAAAATGTTTTTATGTTGTGGGTTGTTTTTTTCTTCCACTAGGATTACTGAATTAAAAAGCAAATAAATGTTCAAAGAACATAACAAAAGTGTGATTGCATTACCTTCAAATACATTACAACAAGCTGTTTGTCGCCCACCAAACACATACAGCAAGGCTTCTGTGGAGACCAGGAGGCAGACAGTAACTTTGATCATGCAGACATTCCTCATTATTTCAGACCTCAAATCAAGTAGCAACAGTCAGGGGAAGAAAGGGGTGAAAGACATGGGGCTGCTGGGGAGGAAAAGGGAAACAGACAGCAATTTTGTCCTAGGTTCAGCATCCTAATTTAAACAAAACCAGGCAGTTGGCATCTCTGTGCTTCCCTGCAGCCCCCTCCCCTTCCCCATGCTTTTCAGCCTCCTGGTTCACTAAAAATGACAAGCACATTTCTAGGCTCTGCTTTTTTATCAAGCTGACAAAGGTCAACAATACTAGCCAGAAGAGTGTTGAAGTATTCAGTGCCACAGGTCATCCTAATAGATACTGGAGGGACTCACTGCAACACCACTGTAAGCCAAGACAGCATGATTTTTAAGAGGCAGCACTTTGCACATTCACAGCCTGGTTAATTTAATACAATACTGGCCTCCTGTTTGCAAAATATCATTGGCACATTTCAGAGCTGGTATCTTTCTGTGGGTGACAGTAAGGTGACTGAATACAGGCATGTTAACAGATGCACCTTTTTATGCTCTGTTAAACCACGTCACAGACTACAGCCCCTAAGTGCATTCCTTTATTTATGCTGCAGCCAGCTGAGCTAATTATCAGAGACAGACCTGGTTCTAGTTCTATAAAGTCCAGTGGCTGTGTATGCATGTAAAGAGGCTGGGAGGAAAAATGGGATGGAAGGGGGAGGAGAGATACTCTTCTTGAAAGCACTATCTTAAACACATGGCTTTGAAGTCTTCATGTTTTTTCACTGGTGCTGTGAAGTGGGGCAGGGGGGCTGCTATATTAGCAGCCTTAGAATATAGTAATGTCTGGTTCAAATGTGCTGTGTCCATCATCCCTCCCTTCCTCTTTTTTTTTTTCCTCATTTTAACAGTTATGTTTAGGTCCAAAGAGCTATAAAATAACCATCAGTACAAAACTCTGTCCAACACTCGAAAATAGTAGAAGATGCTACCCTAGGGGAAAAAAACAACAATAAACTGTCAACAAAAAGGGTTTGTTACATCTCTCCTTACAGTTCTGGTTGGTTTTATCATGTGTGGTCACAGGAACACCCACCTACAGTTTTCCTTCCACTGAATATTCCAGTACACCAAATATTCTCCACAAGCTTTTATGCCACAGTCATATTTCATCAGTAGCAGCAGCGACCTCCTTTCAGAGATTCAAAAGCCTTAGTTAGTTTGGCTGCTTTTTTACCAAATGAGTATCTTTTGCTTACATGACTTCTTCCTGTTCTACAGTTTTCAGTGAAAAAAGCTCATGACACTTAAAGGAGGGGAAAAAGGACTTGATGTTGACAAGTTGGGGTTTTTTACTACTTATGACTTAACAGCCTTAACTAAAGAATTAAATCATTTGCCTTATGAGCGAGCAACAAGGGGGGGTTTAATGTTGTGTTGTTATTGTTGGGGTTGTTTGGGGTTTTTTTGTTTGTTCATTTTTGTTGTTGTTGCTTTTGTTTGGTTTTTTTGTTTGGATTTTTTTTTTATAACAGCGTACAATTTAGCTAATAACTGGTTGGGGCCAATCTTTAACAAGTCATATATTTCCATTGTCCCTTCACCCCCTGCTTATGCTTTTACCACATCCTAACAAAAACATGACCAGAACTGGTGAAAAACATACGGTTCCAACTAATGAATCACATACTTTCCCGCAAGTGCAGTAAGTACTACCAGCTGTGACAGTCTTGCTTTGGCAGTGCAACCAGTGCAGAACAAGGCCGACACATCTGAAACCAGCTGTACTGAAAAACCACAAGCAATTTAAGTCTGTCTGCCTTCTCAGGGGCTTCTTTGTCTCTGTCTGTGTCTCTGCTCTGTCCCTAAGACTTGCCAGCCATCTTGTTTTGACAGAGTTCAGAGTTTCAGAAGTTTCAAGGGGGAAAAAATCCGCTGATTCAGGAAACTGTGTTTTAAGAAAATGATAAGGAGGTCTTTGTCAAACCAGCTTCAGTCAGGAAATTTAAAGAGATAGAGTATGCATCTACCCATCTGCTCTGATTGTATGACAGCTTAAAGCCAAGGAAAAGACACATATATACTGAAAACACATGTATGTCTATAAATTTGAATTCGTACCTAAAAGCACAGAATGCTTCTCACAAATGAAGGATGGTGTGGGGAGATTTTATCAGATTAAATACGGGAAAGTCACAAAATTCACCAATGAATTCATTAATATCTAACTATATACATCACCCTGCCTGGAAAACTAGATGCATAGGAGTTACATGGCAACATACAGCCTTATGTCATGTACATGCCATGTACTTTTTATTGAAGACTATTCCAGTGCTGCTTCAGAGAGGTTTTTAAAAATCTTGAACGGGACAATTTCTTTCTTCTTTTACACGTAAGACCAGGAACCAAATTTAACATAAGCCTACTGTACTTGACTGAGAGGGAGTGGAGAAAAATATAATCAATGAAAAACATAAGCTGTTAAGGCAGAAAGACACTTCAGAGAGATCTAAATAGATTAGAGGACTGGGCAGTCACAAATCATATGAAGTTTAACTAAAGGGCAGGTGCTGGGTCCTGCACTTGGGAAGGGGTAACCCAAAAACAACTTACAAACTGGGGAATGAGAGGCTGGAAAGCAGCACTGCAGAGAGGGATCTGAGTGTTTTGATTGATGGTAAGTTGAATACAAGTCAGCCATGTGTGCTGGCAGCCAAAAGGGCCAATAGGGTTCTAGGGTGCATCAAGCACTCCATTGCTAGCCAACTGAGAGAGGTGCTAGTCCCACTTTACTCAGCTCTTGTGCAGCCTCACCTGGCTGCTGTATTGTGTGCAGTTTTGGGCACCTCAATACAAGAGGGACATGAAGTTATTGGAAAGTGTTCAGAGGAGGGCCACAAAGGTAGTGAAGGGCATGGAGGGGAAGACTTATGAAGAACGGCTGAAATCACTTGATCTGTTCATCCTGGAGAAGAGGAGACTGAGGGGAGACCTCATCGCAGTTTATAACTTTCTCACCAGAGAGGGAGGGGTGGGTGCTGACCTCTTCTCTCTGGTGGCTAGCGACAAGACCTGGGGGAACAGCATGAAGCTGTGCAGGGGGAAATTCAGGTTGAATGTTAGGAAGAGCTTCTTTGCCCAGAGAGTGGCGGACCACTGACAGCATCCCTCCCCAGGGAGGCTATCATGCCACCAATTCTCATGGAGTTTAAGAAGCAATTGGACACTGCACTTAGGAACATGGTGTGACCTTGGGGTTGTAATGTGCCTAAACAGGAGCTGGACTTGATAATCCTTCCGCGTCCCTTCCAGCTTGGAATATTCTGTGATTCTGCAATGAATCAATGTGCAAAATGAACAAATAAATAAATAAAATCAGAATTGCTGTGGCTTTCCTTGACATAAAGAATCCTGTGACATTCAGGTCTGACATTCCAGGTCTATTTAGGAACAAAAGCAAGTACTGGTCCAGAAGTGGTCTGTCCTTATCTTGCTGCTCACATAGGCATGCATTTTAGAGAATATGCGTATAAAAAAGGGTGAAATTTTAGATAAAAATTGATTTTTCATTAAGGACAACTTTTTCAGAATTTTTTAACAAATTCAGAAGACACAGCTGTCTTGTGATGGAGTCCTGAAAATACCAAAGTAGGTGTATCACATATCTACAGTAAGATTTTCCAGCAGATTTAAATACTTAAATACAGACTTAAATAATTCTTCCTTTCAATACATATTGGACAAGCATGTTGAGAAAAGCCAAAACCCAGAGCAGCCTGTCACCTTTTGGTGACTGGTTTTTGTACAGTGTATGCATGCGCACACAAACACTGTAAACAAGTTTAGCAGCTTTAAGGCTTTTGGTTCTCACTGGGGATGGTTAAATAACCCCCAAGCAGAAAAGCCATTAAGTGAGCTATTCAAAGACTCCTTATCAAGTATAATCAAAACTTTAATGTAGTGCCATGCCATTATATATTTTGTATACACACATACTTCATAGGAAAACTAAATTTTAAGTGTCATTTGACATATAAATACATGTACTACCATCTCTTCCTCACAACACACCTATGATGTCATGCCTAAGCATGTATGCGTAGTATGCCTAGCATACTAAGAGCAACACATGGGCTGCTCGTGGCTTGGATGACCACACGCTTGGCTGGATCAAAAACTGGTTGGATGGCCGAGTCCAGAGGGTTGTGCTCAATGGAGTCAAGTCTG
>VWZX01007327.1:68820-80032 GCA_013399015.1 Galbula dea
TCTAGGTCCCTCTGCAGAGCCTGCCTACCCTCAAGCAGATCGACACTCCCACCCAGCTTAGTGTCATCTGCAAACTTACTAAGGGTGCACTCTATCCCCTCATCCAAGTCATCAATAAAGATGTTGAACAGGAGAGGCCCCAACACTGACCCCTGAGGGACACCACTCGTGACTGGCCACCAACCAGACTTGACTCCATTGAGCACAACCCTCTGGACTCGGCCATCCAACCAGTTTTTGATCCAGCCAAGGGTGTGCTCATCCAAGCCACGAGCAGCTAGTTTCTGAAGGAGAATGCTGCGGGAAACTGTGTCAAACGCCTTGCTAAAGTCAAGGTAGACAACATCCACAGCCCTTCCTTCATCTAATAAGCAGGTTACCCCATCATAGAAGGAGATGAGGTTAGTCATACAGGACCTGCCCTTCATGAAGCCATGCTGAGTGGACCCGATCCCCCGGCCGTTCTGCAAGTGCTGCAGAAGCGCTCTCAGGATGATCTGCTCCATCAGCTTTCTCAGCACAGAAGTCAGACTGACAGGCTAATAATATCCTTGTACTTTTCCTGAGTTGCCTTCCCTTTCTTCCAAAGGTGGTAAACTCTCTTTTTTACCCTGAGTCACAGCAAAAGCTCCCTTTTCTGCCAGGCTGCTCTTCCTTGCTGGCTCATCTTACAGGACAGCCTGCTCCTGCACCTTTATTTCCTTCTTGAAGAATGTCCAGCCTTTCTGGACTTACATCATTTTCAGAGGGTAAATCAATCTCCTTCATGATATTTGTGTTCATCTGTTACATGGATATCAGCTCCTGAATCTATAGATGTATGCAAATTATTGTGTTTCCTATAACAAAGGTAACCCTGTTGCTGTTCTTCCTTTACAACTGAGGATCTCACCAGCACTGGAAAATAGGAAGGATGATCAAAGGATGATGAAATTAATCTTCATCCTCTCCTCCTTGATAGAAGACACTGAAGACAGCTCAGACATATGCCTGAGAAGTGCTGCACCAGATTTTAAAGGGGTTTTCGAGTGGGACAGATATAGCAGGTTATAAAAATAACAGACAAGGTCTTTAAGATATCTTGCATATCAGCCTAACGTCAGCCCTGAACCGGCAGCATCAACTGTGCAGCCTTTTCGTTAACACAAGCTAATAGGAAATTACAAACTTGAGCTCTTTACACACTTAAAAAGCACCTTTAACTGCAGGGCAGAAGGTGGTTTTCTTTTAATGATTTACTGGTTTACCTCAAATTACAAACTAATAAAATATATTTCCTCTTAAAATGAAAAAGGTCTTCAGCAGACCTTTGCAGAAGCAAATAAAGAATAGTCATAACCATAATAAACTGCTATCATTGAATTATCTTTACAGTTTACATTACCTTCTAATGCAAGCTTTTTTTTTCTATGGGTACAAAAAATGACATCCCTTTTCCCAAGTTCAAAGAAAAAAAAAAGTCAAGCACAAAAAAATCCCAAAGAAACAAAAAACCAAACAAACAAAGGTGGGGGAGGGGGAGGCAGAAGACAATCAGAGACATCCAGAACCAACACAGAAGGATTAACTTTTGCATGGTGTCTTATAACTTCATTTACAATTATACAGCTAATTCTGGATTCTAATCCCTCTCATCAAAAGTTTGATACAATGAGAACTGAATAATCATACAAAGAATATACCTTTCTAGTTAATATTTTCACTTCCATTTTTTTCTGAAATAGACATTTTCTAGAAATTAAAATTCAATTTAATATAATGTTACACTATAAAATACAGTACCCTGTATGTTAGCACACCTCACAACATTTTCTTGAGAACAGCAAAATATATTTGCGCACATTTTTCTTAATGGAAACCAGATCGTCTGTCTTGTTTCAATTAATAGTTGCTATAAAAAAACCCCCAACATTATAGCAAAGGAATTTCTGAGAATAATTAAACTGAGAAATCAAATTACTTTTTTTTCTTGACAAAAAGTTTTGAAGCATTAAACCAGTCAATTATCATTTAAAACAATGTCAAGTAACCTAGCCAACTGCAAACTTCACCCAGTGATTTCCAGAACTGGTTAGACTATTTCAATTGAAAACTACATTTTTTTTCCAACAATTGTACGATTTGTACAAAATGCAGATCATTAATGCACCTTTAATAAACTGAAAAGAAGGAAAAAAATTATTGTACAAGTTAACAGTTTGACAGTCAAGCCATAATTAAAAGCAGCGACTATTAAATAAAGTGATAGCAGCCCATGGTAGCTGGTTAATATTCAATGTTAAAAACCCATTATTTATTGTAAGAAAAATATGCATAATCAAAAATTTGAACATGACAGTACTATTCACTGCTTCTCTGAGGTGCAGATTCATATTGAAATCATCAACCCTTCTATATTCAGGCACATCTCGAGTTTATTGAAACAGTTATCCTTCTCCCTGAGAGAAGGGAGTATCCAAGGCAGTAGAAGATGCTTGGAGGCTAGCTGTTGTGGGTGACTCAGAGATAACAGTTCTCCAGCCATGTAAATGAGGCATAAGAACAGACAGCTCAGAAGTACACCTGCATGAGGCATGTAAACAACAGCCCTAGAAGACTGTGAATCTATAAATAAAATATTTTTTTATGTTTACATGTATATGCTTTGATTTTCCCTTTGTAGTTACACAAAAAAACCCCAAAAAACAAGACTTCCCTCTCAGCTATATATGTGCAATTCTACATTTTTTTAGTAAGAAAAGTGTGCTTTTGCCCAAGAACACAAACTATGTAATACATATGCCATTAGGGGTTTGTTCTGGTTTTGGTTTTGTTTTTTAGAATCATAGACTGTTAGTTTGTAAGGAAACTTCAGAAAGCAGGAAGGCAAGAATACTTTTAAGCTTAAGCTTAAGGTTTTTCAGCACCCTTTCTGGTTGATTTTGGCGTTTTTTTCTCCTTGATTTTAAAATTACACCAACAACATAATTCTTGACCTATCTTATTAAGCTTTACTATCTACAATAAGAAAAATAAACATGGGTGATGAAAGATTTGTCCATAAAGAGATGGCACAGGCAGGATCAGAGGTCAGGAGCTTGCAGTTCAATCTATCAAATACTTTAATCTAACCAGTGTTTATGTTGTCTCTTAAATAGACTTCACCTTCAAATTGGTCTTACATGCTTAGCAAACTAACCCTGGGCACTTTTTTCCAAGCAAATAATGAATATACAAAGCATTGTGTGGGCTAATACTAAAGTCTACATTGTCTCAGAAGGGAATCTTTAGTTCCCTTCTGTGATTAGTTATTACATACTTTTTAATCTAAGTTAGAATCTTCTTATATTTTGTCACAGATTCAATGGCCTTTATGCTCTGCTGCATGTTAGAAAAGCGTATTTCACACTCAAAATCTCCTTCAGTTTTCCCTTTCCCTGTGTAAATAGTTTTTACTATGTCTTTTCTTCCTATAAAAAACCTCATCCCCCCTTTTCAAAAGGAAGAGTAAAACATGAGTACTTGTGCAGAGAAAAGTGTTTAATGGATACATAATAGCTACAAGTCTTTAGATGAGTGCCATTAGTGACTAGTTATGAATTAGTTTCTTTTGCTTCCTAAGCTCCAAAATAACTTTAGCCAAAGCTGGCATTGCTGCAGATGAGAGCAGTGTTACTATATAATGGGGACAGCAGTGGAAATATTTCCCTGAAAAATCTGACTAGCTGTAGTAATACCCACAATTTACTTCCATGCAGTCTATATAGGCAGTTATGCTGGATTTAGCTTGTGTTTAGCACCATTTGATAAAAACTATTACCAATGTGGTTTACATAAATTACATGTAGTCAACCCCATATGGAAACCATATTTTAGCAGCAACCACTATTTAATAATGAACACCCTGCCCTGCTCTCTCACAGGCAGGCTCTTTCTTGCCCGTTTCTAGTTGCACCTTTCCTACAATTTGAGAAGATATTTAGCTCATGAAACAAGCCATTTGAATATTCACACTGCAGTTAAAAAGAGATTACTTTTATCCCATCTTATACCGCTAACATGATGACCAGCTTCTTTGACATGTAGTGCACTAAATTATCCTCATCTAAGTTTTTTCATACACAGGCTGATAACAATTCACTGCATGAGCATCATTTATTTGTCCAAGTTATTAATGACTTTTAATTGTTTACTTTATGATGTCTCACTGTGTTGGTCCCTGTCATGTAAAATGAATTAGCCAACAGGCCACAGAGAAATACAAGCGCAAAGTAGCTCAGTATTTTATCATAAAGTTGGGTACTTTTATAACATTTCCTTAGATGCGATATATGGTGTAGGTTAAGCAGAATTATGGAGGACTACATACTAATCATAGGAATAAATGCCTTCTTGAAGACCTCAAGCTCACAGATATATTTGGATTTCCCTACTAAGCTTAGGTAAAAGATAATTTTCTGGCAAGGCTGTAAATTTTTAGGATGGAATTTTGATCCTTTTGAAGTTCCTGGCAATTTTGTTCTTTTTCTGGAGCCAGATTTAACCCTCAAATTTATAAAGTGTTTAATATATCAGTTAGCAGGGGAAAAAGAGCAGGTTCTAACAAAAGCATTTCGAGAAAAATAAAAGCTATTACAACAAAAGCAGGCCTACTCCATTCCTCTGTTCTTTATTTAAATCTTTAAGATATAAGAAAAAGCTTAAAGGTTTTACCAGAATAAACTAGTCAGATGAATGTAATAAAAAACATGAGCTGGGGAAAAAAAATGTCAAAAAAGAGAATAAAATATAAGAAATGTTATTATGAGGTAATGCTTAAGGACCTAGATGAGATGCTCTTCCTGGAAAATTAAGAGTGAAAATATCAGAAAATGGCAAGATTGCCCAGGAGTTTTAAACTAAGTTTTACTGTGTGTAAATATCTCTATCTCTACAACACTCTATACAATTCAGAAAACTTGTATTAAGGATACAATTCTTCATAGCTCACATTCAACATAAACTTCCAAACATCTGGTGAACTTCAAGGCAGAGCTTTCCATCTCCCCAGAGAGTTATCAATTGGACTAAAATGTTATCAGCTTTCACACACTTCTCAGTGAGATGCAATCTACTTGCCTGAGAACATGAGGGAGAGTCAGGAATTCCTGTTCCAATTCCACATTTGTGGGTTCTCTAAGATTTCTCATAAGTCAAGAGCTCCCAGCTGCCTCACTTTCACAGCTCCCAGAAATAGGGATATTGATGTGCCTGCTTTTCAGACCAACAAGGATTACTTACTGAATTACCAACCATTATATAAATACTTAAATAAAATTATTTGAATGGTAGTACTCACTTCACAGTGCCTGAACATAGATACTTCAATAAAAGAGGGAAGATTTTAAAGCAGAAATGTCAACCAAGATTGACACATGACCAAAACCTCTCCTAGCTTCAGAGAGGGTGATGCTGTTTACAAAGCAAAACAGACTTTCAGTTGCAAAGACAGTATAGTTAGTGCCTTATTACAGCATAATTCATCATAACTCTGACAGCAGTCCTCCCCAGATAAACTGACTTACCAAAAGCACTATTCCAGTTAACTCAGTTTACAGCAGCCACCTGCCATAGGATGCACAGAATACTTCTGTGTTCCCCAGAGGTAATGACAACTGTACTTGTCTGGCCACTTCCTGAAGACAGAACTATTTTGCAAATCAAATGTGCTACTAAAGAATAGCTGGAGGGTGTGGAATCTGGATACTATTAAAAGCCCGCCTTCTTTTATGACTTTTTTCTATCAAAGACCAACGCCCATCCCCAAGCTATGAACTACTAACTCAAACACAGTCTGTGTTATCAGCCTTTTGTTTTGAGTGCCATTAAGAAATCTGCATCCCACCAAGGCAGAAGAGAGCTGGTAAATAACAATCACAGTATTTATTGTGAAAAATGTGGGAAGTAATGGCAAGAAAAGTGCTGGTTGTTTGAAGACAATGAAATTATTCTTTTAAGGCATTATTCACAATTTTTCGTAGAAGTGTTTTAGTAAAAAAGAAAGCTTAAAAACTAGAAAATATTATAATCAACAAACTACAATTAGCGTGTATCACTCAAAGTTTGAAAATGTTTCAAAGAGGAATACTCACTCCCAACTTAAGTCAGAAAAAGGAAGGCATATCAAGTGGAACCTGGAAGTAATTAATTAAAGTCTCAATTAAGAAAGTTCAAGTTCCATAGATTTAGGAAAATCAGAATTCACTGAGAGAGAACAGCAAGAAACTGAACTTCATATTACTCATTCTTACAGATCTTCCTTTTTTTTTATACAAAGGCCATGAAAAGGCATATAAGCAACACTGTAATGTTTTTTATCTCCTACTACAACAAGCAGCAAATGATCCTTACTCTTAAATGCACATCAACAAGTGACAATCTCTATTTAAAACTAAACTGCTCTAAATCCTTTGGTTGGGTCAATGAAATTGCCCATTCCATAAAATTTCTAAGAATTTCTAGTCCCAACATTTCACAAATACTTTTGCTGATGCTTTGAAACCAGCTATTCATAATATATTAAGTATATATTATAAGTATATATTCTATAAGTATATATAATAAGTATATATTTTATATATATTATATATTATACCTTCTGATATTCAGGTACAAGTACACAGAAAGCTATTTAACGTGGAGAGTTTATATGGACAGTTTGGGCAACTGTCTCAAAAAACGTTTCATATTCCACATAAAAATCTCATGACAGATCTTGCTTCATAAAAAGAAATAAAGTGTAATCATTGGTAGTGATTACTGATTTTTCAGTGAGCAATCCAAACTCTTGGAGATCCTGGCAGGTTTCCATTCACAGGGGATACGTATCTAATATCAAAAAAAAAGTAACACTTCTCCTTATTTAGCCATTACAAAATTCTGAACAAAATCACATGCTATTTTCATAGATAATCATGTACAGTTTGGGTCTTATCTAGTTAGCATAGAAATACTGGCAGACCTGTAATTGTTATTGTGAGTCTGTTACTACTGGCACAAAATTTAAGTATGTTCATAGTTTTCTAACTTTTCATTTCAATGCTCTGCTACTAATTAGTAATGTCAAAACCAGAACAAAAGCTCACTGCTTGGCTTGTGGACTTCTGCACATAGATGTCAAACACACAAACTTCATTAATGATTTCAAGGTGACGGAAACCAGAGAGATGTCCAAAACTGTGTTGTTGATTATTGGTTCTTTTCTAATTAGCATCTTCATGAATGGAGAAGGCACGGTTAAAACAAAAATCTTACTTTGACATACTAGTCCAAGCCATTTTATGTTTACATACAGTGTCAAGGTAAAACCCTTCAGTCTAGAATAAGTAGAGATATAAAAAAAACCAATTGTGTAGCATCAGCTTGTTACCAAACAAGAAAGACTAGTGCTCACGATAGGTACAAGTAATACATTCACCTGTAAGTGCATGTGTTATGATCTTCAAAAACAGAAGCTGCAGACATCTGACTACATATGATCAAAATGTCTGATATGGTCAATTTTTAAAAATTGCAAAGAGCCAACAATGGGTAGCTGTCTGTGTGACTGACATAATACTACAGAAGATAATTTAAAATGTGCACAATCATTTACAGAAAATTACAAAGAGTGTACAACTACAATGATGATCTCTCCTAGTCACTATGACATTTTGTAACATTAGAAAACTGTATCTTAACTAAATTCCAAACCTGCAGATTTAAGTCTGTTCTAACTCTGATACCTAGTCAATCTACCATAATACAAGTGTTCCAAGTAGAAAAAGTAGTAATTATTATGTCCTGATTTCCACACACTCATTAACATTTGGGTGGAAATGTGGAGTAAACATACAGTTGTTTTACGAAGCTCTGAATTGTACTGGTTTTGCAGAAGCTAAGACTAGTTGTTATGCTAACAAAAATGTGAAAAACTAAACGTGCACTCAGCCAATAAGATGAAGAACCATCACAAGCAACCTATGCTTCTACAATATTTTTTTCAGTCTCTCATACTCAGTTTTGTAAGGTTACATTCACAACTGCTGTTGTGTTTTCTCCTCATATTATAGTGTGGAAGGTCACAGAAACAGCAGAGAAAAGCAGTTACAGACTGATGTCAAACTCACATTTAAAATGGGGTGGGACAGTTTTCACATCCAGCATCCACAGTTCTGTAGCAGCACTCAGAAGGAAAACAGGTAAATCAGCAACATACACTTGAGTGTTCCTTTTACAGTACCTCCCAAAATCATTCTGTTCAATAGTGAACAGACGAATCCTCAAATAAACAAGCACTAGAAAGCACAGAGAAGAATCATTACCTATACTTCTTTGGAAAATGTGGAACCTCAGACCGTGACTACCTTACTTTCCAGTATGCTTATATCCTATGGAGGCAGTTTTGTAAAATTCTCCGTATCACTCTCCTGAATCACATTCCTGAGCTATTTTTGACTTGACTAGAGCAAAGCTATGGCAGCTGCAGTCTCACCAACACCTACACAAATTCCACTGGCAGACAGCGGCCATTTTCTGAGCTTGTTTTGTTCTTCTCATTATATGTCAATATTCCCACTATTAAGAGATTTATTCTCTAAAGTCACTGAACAACTTGGGAGTTACAAAGTATGATTAACAACATAACACCTAGGATCCTATTTTGTCTGTGAAGAAACCAAAGTCTGGTAACTTTGTGTTTCAGTTGGGCTTCCTCATTATCTAAAAATTGTGGCTTTTGGGACAATTTATCTCTCTGGCAAGCTTGCAAAAACTACTGGGCAACTTGTGCACTGGTAGTCTGACTTTTCAGGAAGGGTCAACTGTACAGGTGATCTGCTCATGTGCACTAAGCCCAGTGTGTCCCAAACACACTGTCCTCCCTCACTTCACAGAGACCATCTGTTCATTCCATGTGCAGTAGGCCTAGCATTTTTTGGAAACATGGGAGTCATTGAGCATGTGCTGCAGAGAACATGAAGACATCCTCATTTATTCTTACATGTTAAAAAGTATTTTCAAATAAGCAAAACTGTAAAACATTTAAGCAAGTACTACTACACATTTTACTTTTGTGCAGTATGTTATTGTCATTAACTGCTGTATTGTCATCATCCTCTTTTACAGAAAATATCCTGCAAATCACAACAAATTCAGTATCTTTCAAACAAAACTTTTTATCAAAACTCACAAACCAACATTGCTATACTGTGATTTGTTTGGGGTTTTTTCCCCCCTCCCCTGAACAGAAACAAATTCTACATAGATGCTTATAAATTAACTTTTGAACATTCCAAAAACCATGACGGGAATCATTTCCCTCTGTCAGCAAGTCTCTGGCTAGGCAGTAGGAAGATAGGCATCCTATTCCATCCCCTACTGTACCCATGTGACAAATTCTTCCAGCAACTCCTCCTTCAAGCGCTGCATGTCATTTGGGGAGTTTCAGTGCATCCAGAGAGTGGCTCCACAGACACCACTGGCACCTCTACCACAAACATCAGTGAATCCTTACATGCTTGAAGATGTTAATACATGTCTACTCCCACAACTTCCTTTTCTAGCTTATTCTCTACCTTGTCTTAGATGGCCTGAGACCAGTAGATCAGAATGGAAACGGCTGCAGAAAACTATCTGGAGATAAACCATTGGAGACTGAGTCTCAGATCTCAGAAAGTGAAGGAATTAGGAAATCCATCCACATTGCAAAAACAAAAGATACATTCTAAATCACAGAATCACAGAATATTAGGAGTTGGAAGGGACCTCGAAAGATCATCTAGTCCAACCCCCCTGCCACAGCAGGATTCCCTAAACTAGGTCACACAGAAGCATGTCCAGATGGGTTTTCAATATCTCCATAGAAGGAGACTCCACAACCTCCCTGGGCAGTCTCTTCCAGTGCTCCAGCACCCTCACTGGGAAAAAATTCCTACGTGTACTTACACGGGATCTCCTATGCTTCAGCTAACAGCCATTGCCTCCTGTCCTGTCACTGGGCTTCACTGAGAAGAGCCTGACCCCATCCTCCTGACACACACCCTTCACATATTTAAAAGCATAGATGAGGTCACCCCTTAGTTTCCACTTCCCCAAGCTAAAGAGACCCAGCTCCCTCAGCCTTTCCTCATAAGGAAGATGTTCCATCCTCTTAATCATCTTGGTGGCTCTGTGCTGGACTCTTTCAAGCAGTTTCCTTTGTCTAGCACACATAAAATATATACCTGTACACCTAAGTGCATTCAAGTTCACTGCAACATCCTGCCTTCTTTTTAACCAGAATACTTCTTAGTAGGATTCAAAAACCTGGGAGGGAAAAAAAATAAGAACTTGACCGTATCTGCCAAGTATTTTCCCATCATAGGCAAACACCAAAAGTAACATGTTGCACAGCAACATTTATCATTTAGCTTAAACCTGCTCATCACAGTTAAGATTTATCTTAATGTTTAGCAAGCAAAAGTAAACACTGACCCTCCACTTAGAGCTCTGCTTTCATAGGTTGTTAGCAGAAGTGTATTGATTACTTCAAGGTTGTGCTACACTTTTGGGATGGCAGTTATCATTTTTCTGCTCTGCTCCCCTGGTCCTTTCTACTGAAACAAGACAAAAGCAAGTTGGAACACCGACAGAGACATCAGACTCATCCATGGAAACATGTGATTCTGAAGAGATTAGCTACCATTGTTTAGGTACTCACATGCCAAGAATAAGAAAAGCACAAACTGCTCTCACACAATTTCTGTTAAAAGTTGCTAGTGATGACAATGATAAGAAAACATCGTGTTTTAGGTAATGTTTCCTACTACCCCCACAGGTGCTTTAAAGAGGAAAGAAAAGGGAGTGGGAAAAACATTTACTAAAAAGAGAAACCAGTAATCGGAATAAACACTTTTAAATTAGGCAAACAGTGTAACTAAAATGTTTGCTTAACATTATTCTTTTAATTTGGGTTATAGCAGACATGGCAGTAAAACCCCATAGAACCCATCTAAAGAGAAGCACAGCCCCATATTGACAAATACTGCATCACCACAAAGAAAGCACAGCCCCTGCTCCTGAATCAGAACAGAGAAAACCTCAGTCACATAGAAAACAAACAATTCTAAGACTTCAGAAACTTAGGCAGCATTATTGTGCTGAATCTTGTTTGTTCTCATACGCTGAGTGTGCCCAGATTGGGCTTGTTTTTCTTTTTTCTTTTTTTTTTTTTTTT
>VWZX01007327.1:80892-91979 GCA_013399015.1 Galbula dea
TTCTTTTCTTTTCTCTTCTCTTCTTTTCTTTTCTTTTCTCTTCTTTTATCTTCTTTTCTTTTCTCTTCTCTTCTCTTCTTTTCTTTTCTTTTCTCTTCTTTTCTTTTCTCTTCTCTTCTTTTCTCTTCTCTTCTCTTTTTTTTTGACACAGTTATTTTGTCTTCTTCACCATATAATGGTCTGAGATAATAAGGCCATCCCAGACAACCAGTAGTAGGGTGAAAAGCATACCCATGGCACAATAAAAACACAAAGAGGTGTCATGAGCAGCAAAAACTGTTTCATCCACGGATGGCTAAAAAATTCAATTTTGCCTCAGAACATTGCAGTACTCTATGCACATGGCTGAAAACAGCCACCTCCAGAGAAAAACTGCTCCAAGCCTTCCCTGGATTCAGAGCCATGTCTTCCTCCTCATACTACACTGCTCGGAAATACAAACACACCCTACTACGTGCTCTGCAGAGGTGTTCCAATGAAATTGTTGTTCTTTCTCATCCAGTCAAACAAATATTTAACTTGGGATTTACAGGGGTTTGGTTTGCTTGTTTCTGCCACAAAGAGTAACACCAAAATGATTTATTTTCCTAGTAATGTAAGGATTAGGATCAGATGTCATGAGGTAAATAGTCACTAAAACCAACTGGATTGTAATGGCTCTTCATAGAATTAGTAACACTTTGCTAGAACTATGGACCAGAAGAGTTAAAATGAATGCTTCCACTAAACAGAGTAAATTCAGTTATTTGTGAAGTGCCCATGTGTCACAGTAATTCTTTGGATCATGTCCTTCAATATTATATCTTTCAAAATTCTCCTAAAACTAGTTGAGTACATATTAACAGCTTTTTATGAACATTTATTCCAAATGCTTCTGAACTTCCTGTGTATTTGTGTATTTGCGTTCCTTTTCTCTGAACTTTCTAGGAACTGTTTTCTGGCATGACAGCTCACAAAAACAACAAAATGAGTATTAAGTGGCAGCACTCTCGGAAAGGCTTCCCAGAATGTAGGCATCTGCAACAAAGCACTGCAGGACAAATACTACATCATAAGGAAATGTAATGGTATGCAAGTTGTTAAGTTATTCAAAGTAAGTTTGCTCAAAACTACTATGGCTATAAATAACCAGTACAAGAAATCAAAGAAGAAATCCAAGTCCTGATTCTATGTATTTCTGCAGAACTACCTGCTACCCCACAATACAAATCCAGGCAAAACAGAAGTCTGTATAAAGTGCAGTCAGGTGGGAGTCTTTGCTAATCATTTTTTAGGAAAAACAATCATGGAAAATCACCAAAACTCACCCATTTTCATCTTTTTTTTTCTACTTTGGTTCGTTCTTTCTTTTTCCTTCTTTTATGATTTTCTTAGCTATGACTTGCTTGACTCCCTACATTTCAGCAGCAGTTCTGAAGCCTTACATTGCCAAATTTAACAACAAAAAAATTATTTTACAATTTTATCAAAACTTGAAACTTTCCCATATATCCTCTCCCCGTTCCCCAAACCCACCAGATTTTATAACATGACATACACAAACTTGTGATAGTACTGAATTGCTACCCTGTTTAATATAATATTCAGAAGGAAAGAAAAAACCTCAAAAACAAGGGAAAGCCCTTTAAAATGTGTAACTTTTTAGCCTTTAATCAAAGTTGTATCGCTTGGTCTATGAGCTTAGCAGAGTCCTCAGTTCTATGGCAGATTATAGCTGGTAGCTCATTAGACTGTTCTTCACATTAAATTACTGAAAAGGATGATGTATTTATAATACAGCTTGCAATGCTATAAAATGGCTCATCAATCTGTTTTATTCATATAAAGTCCACATAAGGCCACTAGTCTGTTACTGGCAATAAACCTTGGGTGCATTTTCAAAAGACCTGGATATTAGATAGAGATTTATAGACCCTGTCCAAGAAATCAAACATAATACTAACAACACAAGGCATAACTCAGTTGACACTTTGAAAAGCAGTGTAATTTCAAAAGTACATCATATAACTAATGACATACACAAAAAGAACAGAAGAGTACCTTATTCTAAAGAACTGGACTTCAGAAGACACAGTAACATCCAATGCATGACCATTTTTATACTTGCTTCACTGCTGTTCCAGACAAATTAAATATAGTGTCTACTACTTTTATTTGGGTGTTGTAATACTTGAGGTATGCACTGCTCATATTGCATTGTCTACCTTACTCACCTTGTGACTGCCATAAAGAAATTGTTTATCGTCTGGGAACTATTTACATCCCTGAATACTATACCACACTGAACACTTTGTCATGAAGTAATAAAAAGAACCCCCATAGAGGTTATATAAATATTTTTTTCTTTTTTAACCTCACAAACAGGTTAAAAAATACAAATTTAAATTATTCTATAGCCACACAAAATTACACACAATTTTATCTCTTTTTTTTGAATGTCAATGCAAACAGATTAATGTTAATTTTCAATATGACAAAAAGATATTTAATAACAACAGTACTAGAAGCAGCATAACAAACAGAAAAGGTGATTTTCCAATTTAGCTATGCTCTTTCTAACAAATGCAAACAGCCTAAGGATGGGAAAACATAGGTTCTGCCTCTGTATTAATAACCTTCCTAATGATAGGAAGGGATTTAGTATAAAAGAAATCTTGAAATTATCCTTAAAGAGTGGACGGTTTTCAGAATGCCACATAAAGTACTGAAAGGAGACAGTCAATCTTCAAGACAGGTAGTACAAAAGTCTCAGTTCTACCCTTCTCTCACAAGTCTAGGCAACATAGATAATTTTCAGTCATAGAATTGTCAGAGCTGGAAGGGACCTTAAAGATCACCTAGTTCCAACCCCCCCCGCCTGGCAGGGACACCATCTCCTAGATCAGAGCCACATCAAGCCTTGTCTTAAAAGCTTCCAGGGATGGGGCTTCCACAACCTCTCTGGGCAACTTATTCCACTGTCTAACCATCCTAACAGTAAATAACTTCCTCCTAACGTCTAATCTAAATCTACCCTCCTCTAGCTTGCATCCATTTCCCCTGATTCTTTCACTACCAGTCAATTGTGAATTGTTTGCTATGCCCTACATTTTGTAGTTAACGTGCAAAAATAGTAATTATAAATGGGACGAAGTAGCACTCATCATATGCAAAACACTATCAAAAGCACAAAGCAAGTAATAACAGAAGATAGTATAATTTCTGTAATCACTGAAGTTTGACTGACCAATGAAATATTTCTAATGACAATGAAGCCCTATGTCTCTCTGAAGCACGATTTTTGTGTTTTCTACAATAAGTAACATATTTTTAGAATGTGACAGATAGAAAGCATTTCCCAAAACCTGTATTTTGAGTAAAGTGTTCAACTCTGTATAGATTTTCAAAACTCAGAAGTTTCAAAAGTTAATTTCATTTAACACAACTTTTTAAATTGTAAAATATTGTGATTCTTAACAGAGAGACTTACTGTATTATTCTTTTCCAGCTAGACAAAAATTCTCTGAATTGGTGAGATAGTGCTTCCATGTCACATAATGTGGTTAAATGATAGCCTTTCAGTAGATTTAGATAACTTATACTTTTGCTACAAAGCAGAGTGAATCTTTATCAGGATTGACGCTTTTTCTTGGAAAGATACTACAGCATTAAATGTGCTTTCAAGTTAAAATAATAACTAAACACTAGCAGTAATAAAAATAAGCTAATCTTTTAAGACAAAGCAATTGTCTAATAGCATATCATTACAACCTCTTTTTTGCTTTCTTAATTTATTCTTTTGGAATTTCCTCTTCTATTGATCACGTTAACTTTCTGTTTTAAGTAAAATACAAGTGGTTACTGTCACACAGTACTTTTCCCTCTGTTCTTAAACACTATAGATACTAAACACTGCTCAATTTATTAAATAGTCAGAGGACCAATAGCATTGTGGTTTAAGATGTTTTTTAAAACTAATAATAGCAATAATTAAGATAGCCCAACTGAGTTTTATGCTTTACAAACTCACAATAATTCACTGAGCAAGGCATGATGGCACCTGGTGATGCGTGATGTCGGAACATAGAGCTATATCAGAAATGGGCCAAAGGAGATAACTACAGGGAGATTAAGGCTTTACAGAGCTTCTGTACCTTCACAGACACCAAACCAGATATATTGTTGCAGTCAAATTTGTGTCTCAAGCTACTGTTTTCCATAGGAAATGCATTTCTTAACCTTTGCATAGGAAAGGCATTCCTTACTATTGAGTTCTGTCCACCACTGAATGAATGAGGTTGTTAAGAGTTGGGGAGGAGAACAGAAAGGTATTTAAAAGGAGGGAAATAATATCAATAAAACAATGAACCCTTGAAAACACATCACATAACCCTGCTGCAATGAAATACACTGTAATAAAATACAAAAGAATGCTTAAAGTCAGCTCAAATACTTCCCAGAAATGTGGTCATGTTTTTACACATACAATATGACTGGGTCGTTTTACTATACCAACACAAATAATTACAATTCTATTAAAATGTTCCTGCATGTGATTAGTGCAAAGTGGGCTCATTTCACACTCCCCAAACCAGGCCCATAAAAAAAAAAAAAAAAGCCAGTACTTTTTCTTTGTTAGAAGTAGCAGTGTCTTTTTTTTTTCCCCCTTAGGTGTTTCTGTAGACAGTTCTTGAACGATTAAGTAGAATTAATGTCTCTTGAATGTTGAGGCACTGGAAAAAAATCGAATTCTCTGTCACAAGGAATGTGGTGCAGAACTGCTACCATGGATCTCTGGAGGGGGAGACAGTAGCTGTTTCAGCAGGCTTGGGTTTCTTTCTGTTTATGTGAAACGGACATTGGCATATCTTGCCTGGACTTTTCCTGTGGGGTTCATATGGTAGGCAGAGTGGGGAATAGTTGTCTAAGCCATACCAAGGTCAGCCTGCTAGAGCTGACAGTTTCTGTCTCTGTACAAAGAAAAGAATCAATACTTTTGGACTACGGCTGTGCCCTCAGTGTAAAACAACAAACATGTAGCGTCTGACATGTTTCTAGGTGATTTGTGGCAGAACCTCTTGTCTGATCTGTATCCAGGAGCTGCTGTGTTACTGCTCTGTGCTTTTCTTCTCTCTCTCGCCCCCCCTCAGCTCTGTGATGTCTAATACTTTACCCAGGTACAGAGGTGTGTGTTCTGCCCTACAGCTACTTGTCACTCAATAAATCACACCTACAAGCATAGTCTGCACATAGTGATCTGGGCTTTAAAAAAGGATCAGAGGGACAAAGTGCAGGCAAGATAGTGTAATTATAAAAAAAACAACCAACCAAACAAAAAACATTCAGCAGGTTATAGCAAAGACATGGGCTTCCAGGTGGTAATAAAATCTTATTAGAATTACAGTTTTGTTTCAGTCCTTCAGCTTCCATTTTTAACAATTTTTCAATTTAACAATTTTTCCATATTAGATTTCTCTTGTTCATTGTCTTTCCAGTATAAACAACAGACTTCGGGAAGGTGACCTATTTTATGTAGATATCTGGTCCTGGATAACAGAATGACCTTATGTCCTATTTTATGAGTCACTGTCACCTACAGTCAATGCCAGTATTTATTCCTCAAGTTCTTTATCTCAATTTCTGAGCTACATGGTCTAGCAGAACTGTAAACTTGATCCAAAAGCAAAACCACCACTAACAAAAAAGCTATCTGAACATAACTTGAACACAACTATTTTAACAATCTTGAACCAAACAAGGTTTATGCAGAAGGTATTCATTTTATCTGACAGTATAATTTCCACAGAAATATCTCCTCAGTAAAAATTTAACATACATCACACAGCTGTATTTGCCTTGAAAAGAGTTCTACACCAGGTCTGTTTTTCCAGCAAAACTACTTTCCAGCAGTTAACCTCCTAACAAACTTGTATGTCAGGGCAATGGACAGTTACCTTCTATCCTAACTATATTAAATACACTCATTTATGTTAACCTGTTTCACAGAATCACAGAATGGTAGGGGTTGGAAAGGACCTCTGGGAATCCTATAGTCCCACCCCATCTCTAAAACAGGTTTACCTAGATCAGTTTACACAGGAACATGTCCAGGTAGGTTTTGAATCTCTCCAGAGAAGAAGACTCCACAACCTCTCTGGGCAGCCTGTTCCAGCACTCAATCACCCACAAAGGAAAGAGGCTTTTCCTTATGTTTGGGTGGAACTTCCTGCATTCTAGTTTGTGCCCATTGTCCTATCAATGGACGCCACTGAAAAGAGATTGGCCCCATCCTCTTGACACCTGCTCTTTAGGTACTTAGAAGCACTGATAAGATCCGCTCTTACTCTTCTCTCCAAGATAATGAGCCCCAGGTCCTTCAGCCTTTCCTCATACGAGAGATGCTCCAGTCCCCTAATCATCTCTGTAGCCCTGTGCTGGACTCTCTCCAGTACTTCCCTGTTTCTCTTGAACTGGGGAGCCAAGAACTGGACACAGATGTCAACTCCCTAGGGCAGGGCAGAGGGGGCGAGGAACCTCCCTCGACCTGCTGGTCACACTTTTCTTAATGCATCCCAGGATACCATTGGCCTTCTTGGCTGCAAGAGCACACTGCCGGCTTATGGTTGTCTTGTTGGCCATCAGGACTTCCAGGACCTTCTCCATAGAGTTGCTTTTCAGCAGGTCAACACCTAACCTTCACTGGTGTGTGGGATTATTTCTCCTCAGGTGCAGGATTCTACACTTGCCCTTGTTGAACGTCATGAGGTTCCTCTCCACCCAACTCTCCAGCCTGTCCAGGAGTTGCTGAATGGCAGCACAGCCTTCTGTTGTGTCAGAAACTCCGCCTAGTTTTGTATTATCAGCAAACTTGCTGAGGGTACACTCCAACCCTTCATCCAGGCCATTAGTGAAGATGTTGAAGAAGACTGGACTCAATGCTGACCTTGGGGAATAACCACTAGCTACAGGCCTCCAGCTAGACTCTGACTGCTGATCACAACCTTCTGAGCTCTGTTGTTCAGGCCAGTCTAAGCTCACCTCACTGTCCACTCATCTAACCCATACCTCCTAAGCTTGCCTGTGAGGATGCTAGGGAAGACAATGTCAAAAGCCTTACTGAAGTCCAATGAGACACCATCCACTGCTCTCCCGTCATCTACCCAGCTAGTCACATCATCATAGAAGGCTTTCAGATTGGTCAAGCATGATTTCCCCTTTGTGAATCCATGCTGACTACTCCTGATAATCTTCTTTTCCTCCACAAGCTTAGAGATGACCTCCAGAATGAGCTTCTTCCATCACCTTCCATGGACAGAGGTAAGGCTGACTAGCCTCTAGTTTTCTAGGTCCTCCTTCTTCCCCTTTTTGAACACTGGAGTGACACTGGCTTTTCTTCAGTCCTCAGGAACCTTTCCTGTTCTCCACAACCTTTCAGAAATGATAGTGGCTTAGCAGTAGCATCAGCCAGCTCCTTCAGTACTCCTGAAGTACTGAATATTGGAATTTATTTGACTTCACTATTTGGTGCATCGCATTGTGGCCCATAGATTTGTGGGTGTACAGCTTGCCTAGATAATCTCTAACCCAATCCTCACTGTAATGCAGGGTAAGTGATTCACCACCATGGAGGTTTCAAACCACCCTGATGAGAAAACATTGTTTAGAGGGGCAATATCCTTCCTTCATATTCATTCAGCAACTGACAGGCCACATTCCCTCAGCCATTTACTTCAACTGCAGTGGATCAATAATTGTGGTTTAACAACACAGAGTCACCAATCATCATAATTCTATGATTCTAAGATTCTATGATTTTATGAATGATTAAAATGTGTCTGTGTACACACTATTTTTCAGATTGGCCAGGCCATAAGATCAAAGCCTGTATGCTGGATTTAGTTCTGGGTGACGAGATCTGTTTGGGAAGGAGCAGAAGATAAGGGGAAGAAAAGAGAATCATGGGTTAGGCAAGCACTGGAGCAAATGCTTCCAATTCATACCGATCTTGGAGAAGTGAGATCACCACATCTGCTCTATGCATTGCTCACCTTGGCACTTTCCCACCATTTTGAACAGTGGCAAGATTCCACATACATCCTTTGGCTGGTCCTCATTAAATCAGCATCTTGCTATTCACAGAAAGAAGGAGCAGCTTTGCTTGCATATTTTAATGAACAAAGACTTATTTAAGCACAGTCATTACAAATGAAAGTCATGTTGATGAGCTTGCAAAGGGTCAGCACTTTCTGACTGGGAACAAATGACCTTCTGCCCATACTGTATTTGCTGATTTCTCCCACTGAGGAGAGCAAAGGACTATCACACTTGCTTGCCCACACACAACAGAAATGATGTCACTCTCCCAAAACACCAATATTTTCTTGAAGCACCTACTATTACTGACCTTAAGACCACCCCTGAATAAACAGACGAGAAAATAATACAACACTCCACAGAAAACAATGTTAGAAACTTAACAACAGTCCTAAATCTGCTGAACATTTACTGCTGGACTGAATAACTCCAGATGGTCCAAAGAGACTATCACTTTTTGATCTTTTAACTTAATACTCAAAACCACAATTAGAGCCCTGAATGTCAAACTTCTAATGATTCGCTGACTCTTCAAAATTCTGGCTAACTGGCTACACACTATGATGCTTTCAACAACAGAGCCAATTCCTTTCTCAGGCTTTGTGAATCTGTACTCAGCTGGAGCTGTCTACTGGGAAACAACTTTAGATAGATAGATAGATAGATGATAGATAAATTACAAAACAAGAATTCTCACATTCTTTTTCTCTACTTATTATAAAGACCCATGGAAAGCGTAAGTATATTACTTCACAAAGGATATACCAAAATACAACATATGGTATTTTCCATTGCAGTAGATGAAACTCACTGGTTACCAGGAAAAAAAAAAAAACACAACAAAACCAAACCAAACCGAACCAAAACAAAACAAAAAAAACCCCATCCAGTATAGGACTTTTCTTTCATGGTCTCCTTAACTATCAATGCATAGCTTTTGTTTTTCAGAAAGCAAACCGCACGTCAAAACAAACAAACAAACAAATGGTTTTCCATGGTTTGCTCAAACCATTCATGGTCTTCCTAGTGATCAAGCCAATTTACAGACTGAAATCACCAGGTTTTCCTGTTACTTTTGAAGACACCTGACACCAATGATTTGCCATCAAAATTCAACTTAAGGGGAATGTGACATGGTAGAGAATCGCAGCAGAAATGTGCATCAGAAAATGTGCAATAAATCTACAACAGTACATTGTGCAATATCTCTATCTTCAAAGAGGGTTTACACTGGCTTTTCAAAACATGCCACACACCAGGAATGCTCCAAATTCAACTCACATTTCACAAAGCAGCAGACTAGTATAATTTTCAGCAATCATATGCACAAGCAAATGGAGACACATCCAGCTACCTGTAACTCACATACTGTAAAACCAAGCAGTCTTTAATCTGTAAGCTTTTCCTATGTGTGTTGCTCGATAGCATATTGTTCCAGAACTAGAATGAGTGACCTGTGTTAGATTGTAACACAAAACATTAAATCACAGGTATATGTAAAACTGCTTCCAGAAAATTCCTTGATCCAACCTTATTATCAGATTTTGTGTCTGAAATCTAACTACAAAAAATTGCAAGTTTAACATGTTCCAGTAGAGGCATCCTGGTTCCACAAGGATTAGGAGGTCATTCTGCTTAAGTCAATTAATTGTGAATTATGCTTAACTCTACTGCCCCCCAATCTGTTTCAGTTCTTTTTCCACCGTTCCATTAGCCTAAGAAAATATTTTCCCTCTTTACACTTTCCTCCAAATTTATACTTTTACATGTTACTGGCATTAATGTATCGTAGACACCCCTCTATAAAAATTTAAAACTATTTTAAGAGTCTTGCTCTCTAAGAGGAAGGAGCTATATTTATAATTGAATCATGTTATAATAGCACTGTAAATTATAGTTCGTAACTGTTTAATAGCACTAGTATTCATTTATGAGATCCATCACCATTTCAGAGCTTTCCTATTCTTATATGCAATATACAATTTTTATACAGCATACTCTGACATCATATTTTTGGCAAATCTGCTATGCTTCTTGTTGTACCTTGTTCCTACACATCCAGGCCACAGCACTGTAAAGTTTCAAAAATGTATTTGACTTTATACAATTAGTCAACTGTACAGATCTCAAGGGCCTGTGCATTCGTATTACGAATGTTTGCCTACACTAAGAACCTTCACCTCTTGACTGAGTAATGCTTCATAGAAAGCAACTATATGTGTGTATTTTTTGTATGTGGAAAACTTAATTACTACAGATAACTGTATCACTGGCCAACCTCTCAACTACTATAGATTTCACTTCACTTAATTACCTACTTCAGGGACATATTATTCCACTTTTTAGAATTAGGACATTCACATTTCTTCTACATATTTATTTTTTTTTATTGAATTTTATTTGACTTAATTTTAAGAAATATATTATCTCACTATAGTGTTCTTGGACACTCACATCATAAGATGTACTTTTGCTCTTGGGCTCTCATATCTACACCTTACCCTAATTTAATAGATGTCAAAATGTCAAATTGATGAAGGAAGACCAACTGATGTCATCTACCTGGACTTTAGTAAAGCCTTTGATACAGTTCCGCATGACATCCTTATCTCAAAATTGAAGAGATATGGATTTGATGGGTGGACCATCCAATAGATAAGAAATTGGCTGGATGGATGCAGTCAGAGAGTTGTGGTCAATGGCTCCTTGTCTAGGTGGAGGCCGGTGACGAGTGGTGTCCCTCGGGGTTCTGTCTTGGGACCGGTACTCTTCAATGTCTTTATTAATGACTTGGACAGAGGTATTGAGTGCACCCTCAGCAAGTTCGCAGATGACACCAAGCTGAGTGGTGTGGTTGACATGCCAGAGGGGCGAGACGCCATTCAGAGGGACCTGGACAGGCTTGAAAAATGGGCCTGTGAGAATCAATTGAAATTCAACAAGTCCAAGTGTAAGGTCCTGCACTGGGTAGAAGCAACCCAAGATATGAGTATAGGCTGGGAGAAGAACTCGTT
>VWZX01007328.1:0-16325 GCA_013399015.1 Galbula dea
CATCGGAATCAGAAAAGTCCGAACGATACCCCTTGGGGTCCCCTGGCCGGCATCCGATCCCGGGCTCCAACGGCTGGTATCCAACCCTGCCAGTATCGTTGGTAGTACCTGGAGTCACTTGGTCATTAGCAGCATTCCCCTGTGCTGCGATACCAATCTCCCACCTCTCTGCATTCTGTAATACTAAACAGCGACCGCGGCTCTTTTTAAAATGTCTTTTCTCCTGAGCCCATCGGCATAGCTCATGGAGCTTTGAACTCATGCTTGCCTCTCACTTAGCGAGAATAAGTAGTCTGAACGCTGCTTCCCAATCCATACCAGGGTTTAAGCGGTCTTACTGTTGCGGGCCCAAACTGGAGCTCTCAGTTCGGATTCCAGTTACCTGCATGGGCTCCAACCCGTTCTGCCGATTCTCCCTCTCCCATCTGTCCGCCTTCTTTACGCTTCTGCTGACAGATTTGGAGATTTTCCCTTCCAGTGTTCCTTAGTTCGGGTGCCAGTTGTGGGAGCAATTGGCCAGAGATCAAGACAAGACAGAGTCAATATGAGTTTAAACTCTTGCTCATTTATTGCTGCATTTATTGTCATATTTATACTCTGTCAATCTGTTCCCACGTTAAGCAACATGCTGCTATTTGCTATTCCCGACTGACCATGCACCCGTAATGCTACTGCCATTGGCTACTAAAAACTAGCTCAAGCAACCCAGCTTCTATCCCCCTTTGCATCCTGTTTACAGCTTTCAGCCCTTGTCAAATTCCTCTTACTATCTCTCCAAGCATGCCTCAAGGCTGTTCACATGCTAGCTCAAAAAACGGGTCGTATACAACTGTGTCCCCTATCTGCTAAACATTCCTCCACAGTATGTGTATGAGAGAATGTGAGCATGATCACCCACCGTCATGGAAGAAGCAGGGGGACTCAGGACCCTTCATACATCGCTGGACCCGATCCATGGTGGTGTAACTACGCCCTCTTGCTCTCTGTCCTGCCTCTCTGCTTAATTTTCCTCTTTCCTCCATCCTACTGTCCTATCACTCTAACTCTTTTGTTTCAATAAACCCTAACTGTTTTTAAGAAGAGGATAGATGTGTTTCTTCAGGGGATGATTTAGAGATAAGAGTAGTGTAGGGCTATCGGTTGGACTAGATGATCTTGAGGGTCCTTTCCAACTGTAATGATTCTGTGATTTTGTGTGTGATTCTGTGATTTTCAGCATTTGACCTCGTTTGTGTCTTAATTTCACTCTGGGAAAATAAACCTCGAATCTACCCCGTGTCCATTAATTGGACCGGGACAATGCGCTCATGCAAGTAATATTTGTGACCACAAGTCAATCCTTTTTCTTTTCAGTAAGATGAGGTCTTAATTACAAGCTTGATTTATCCTCACAATATTGCTGTGAAGAAGCAAGGACAGCCTGTTTCATAGAGGGAGCTAGTAGGGCATGCAGATATGAAATGCAAAGATCCCACAAGAAATCCAAAGCACATGAAGGAACAGAAGTGCTAAATGAGAAGTAAGATGCACATTTTTTCCTCTATTTCTTATAAATGAAAGTCTTTAAAGTAAGCTAGGTATGTCAGTTCAGTGTCATGCTTGAGTTAGGAAATGCAAATCTTCATTATTGCTGATCACTCACTGAGATAAATCTAGCCAGCTTGAAGAGCCAGCAGAGCTAACTGAATGTCTGCCTGTACACCTCTAAAGCCTGAAGCCATATCTAATGAAGTAACTCTGCATCATCATTCCTTTCTGATTTTAAACTATTCACCACAGCAGTGTCCTAGAAATCCCCATAATTTTCAGTGTATGTTTATAACATAAATGAAAAGAGATATCTTTTGGTTTTTTCTCAGACAACAAAATAGTATTTTGTGTTGTTTTTATCTCATCTTATTTCAGTTATTTTCAGCATAGATGTAGCTGACCCCTGCTTAAAAGCTCTTTTTGAGAAGCAATTTAGTAACAGTACACTCCAGCACCACATTGTCCATAGCTGTCCATGGAAACACTAATAAAGAACCCTGGCCTGAAAGGATCTAGTCATGTCATTTTCCACTCCAGCTGTATACATTATATATTCAAACTGTAAGCAAGTGATCCATTTCCAACGTATTCTTTGTCGCTTGTGCTTTAAAATTTTAGCCCCATTTCTTGTTAAGTATTCATCAAGTCCAGATGAATTCAGGATTTCATTACCTAATTTTACTTATCCACATATTTTCTAAACTAGTCATTTAGTCACCTCTGTAAACACGAGATAAAATGCATGTGCATGGCATGATAACCATCGCTTAGACAGATGTCGAAAACAGATGTGAACCACTCTCTGGAGGCACCATGTTTTTCAAGTGACTGGGAGAAGGCCACACTAGAGTTTTGTTTAGAATCACAGAATCATAGAATGTTTAGGGGTTGGAAGGGACCTAGAAAGATTATCCAGTCCAAACCTCCTGACAGAGCAGGATCACCTCTATGAGGTCACACAGGAACAAGTCCAGGCACTTTTTGAATGTCTACAGAGAAGATGACTCCACAACCTTCCTGAGCAGACTGTTCCAGTGTTCTGTCACCCTCACTGTGAAAAAGCTTTTCCTTACATTAACTCTAAACCTCCTATGCTTCAGCTTGCTCCCACTGCCTCATGTCCTAACATTGTACGGCATTGACAAGAGCCTGGCTCTGTCTTCCTGACACTCACCCTTAGCATAGTTGTAGACATTGATGAGCTCACCCCTCAGTCTCCTCTTCTCAAGCTAAAGAGACCCAGCTCTCAGCCTGTTCTCATAGGGTAGATGCTCCACTCCTTTAATAATCTTGGTGGCCCTGCACTGGACTCTCACCAGGAGTTTCCCTGTCCTTCTTGAACTGGGGAGCCCAGAACTGGACACAGTACTCCAGGTGGGGCCTCACCAGTGCAGAGTAGAGGGGGACGATCACAGAATCACAGAATGTTACGAGTTGGAAGGAACCTGGAAAGATCATCTAGTCCAACCCCCCTGTCACAGCAGGATTCCCTAGACCAGGTCACACAGAAGTGTGTCCAGATGGGTTTTGAATACCTCCAGAGAAGGAGACTCCACAGCCCCTCTGGGCAGTCTAACCTCCCTAGACCTGCTGGCCACACTCTTAATGCATCCTAGGATGTCATTGGCCTTCTTGGCTGTGAGGGTGTGTTGTGCTGACTACTCATGGTAAGTCCCCTTTCCTCTGCGTATTTTGAGACGGTGGGAAGAACAAGCTGTTACATCACCTTTCCAGGAATGGAGGTAAGGCTGACAAGCTTATAATTACCTGGGTCCAACTTCTTGCTCTTTTTGAAGATTGGGATGATAAGTTTAGATTCTTAACTTCAAACTTCAAGGTAGATCCCATAGCAAGCACCTATAGGCTACTATTGTACCCTACATGCAATGAAGAGTCTGGCTACAATTATGAAAAAACAGCTGCCCAAAACCCTGTAGAAGGCAAATCCTGTCCTTATATGTTGAGTTCCTTTCTGAGTACCAATTATCCAACCAAACTTGACTCATACAAGTGTTGTTTTTTTGCACCCCTGGGCCTCACCGATCTGTAATCTTAACAGCAGCAGATCTCTGAGCATTGTTCCTGTCTCCTGACACTTGTGCCTTGCTGTGTGATGTTGCAAAGGTTTAGCTGTGCCTAAGCACAAAAAAGGAAAATGTGATTGTGCCTGTGTATGTGTGTGCATTACTATTACTCCAAGGATTGCAATGCTTTAATATTTTTGGATTAGCTCAATATCAAACATTGATGAATCATGTTATTTTCTTGAAAAGGACAATCCTTCAGTCAACCACCTAATCTAAGAGAAGAAATTAAACTCTAAACCAACATAAACACATTACAAGTCATTAGTGTAATTAAAAAGGAATGTATAATTAAAACATTTGTGTATTTTAGCTCAAATTCATCTGCAGTTGGAAATTTTAGAGAATTGTTCATCAAAGATATCTCTGGAGTCTGAGGATAAGTTTAGCATAACAAGAAATTGAATATTTTCTTCTCTTCAGCACAGTAAGTTGTGTTCCCACTGGCTTCGAAAACCAAGCTGTCACCAGCTCAAGCAAACTAATAATGATTCTAAATGGTTATGATTGCTTCAATGTTTTAAACTGATGTTATTTTTTTTTTATCCTCTAAGATACATGTTTTTCATAATTACTTCTCTTTTGTCCTTTCCTTAAGACAAATGATTTTGTAATTAGTGATGAAGGAACCAGTGATCACTCGAAGACATCTGTCAACTTGTCATGAAGTATCTGTCCCTGTAGCTATATTTAAACTTTCTGTTTAATAGCCTCTTGCTTTATTTCACCATTACATCTCTATGGTACCATAAGCAGGCTACCTTAATGATCAAGTTCTATAAAACACAGAGCAATTACATTGTAAGACATATTGCTCCCATGACAGCCCTTCCTTCTCATAACGTATCTCCCTTTCTACCCTTTTGGTTACCATCCCCCCAACCCCACACATTCACTTGTAGCATTCATTAGCTGTTATTAGACAAGACAACTGTGACAACATCTATCCTGAAGTCTCGCCATATTTGGGCATATTTTTGTCTTTGTAAACTTTTTTATGCATCTTTTGCAAATGCTTGATGGTCTGAAGAACATCCCCATGAGTAAAATATAACTATACTAATCAATTTGATTGGAGTTTAGAAAACCTGCACCATCCCCCTACATTTGCTATTTTTTTTTCAGGGAAGGTAAACTGCTAGTGATAATTTATTTTCTTTTCTACCCAACCCCAGGGCAGAGGTTGTCCTATTTTGAGTGTGTCAAGGCCTATAGGAACCTGTCCCTAACAGGATTCTCCAAGTACTACAGAACTATACAGAGAGATTAATAATATTGCTGCAATGCACATCAAGGCAAAGGAAGGATATTATTGTACACTGTAATATTTTTTTTTTTTATCTTGGGATATATTTTCAAGTCCTGTATCCCTTAACATAAATCTGCTTGTTTTCCTCCTCCCCATTTATAGACTCTAGAGTATTAGTCTTAGTCTTAGAAATGGTACCTTTCCTGAAATTATTCTCTAATGAGGCAGGAGAAAAATGCCTTTGAATGTATCCAAATAAAACAGAGGGATTCTGGTACACACAAATGTATTTTAAAATAAAACATAAACATCAGTTTGAATGCACAGTGACACCAACCACTGTCATACTAGATAGACAGATAGAAGACTACGTAAACCAATTAATCATTCAGAAAAGAGAAAATTCTAAGTATACTGGCACTTCTATTCCATGATGATAACAGCGATGAAATTGTAGACTTAGAGCTGTTTTGTGTACTGTTCATCCAAAATTAGCTGAACATTCCAAAACCCATTATTTGTCTTCTCTCTTTCTCTCTGAACCTCTATATACCAAGCTAGAACATGTATTATTTTACAGTTCTTTGTTGTATACATTCAGAGAAATGGTTTAACAGTGCTTCTTGGTAGTTCATCCATTCAGAATGCGATATTAATGGAAGTAAGGAAAAAAAAGTCTGAATGTTTCATGTTTCAGTGAACTGATAAGACTACATGGATCCTTTTACATCTAAATAGCTGATTGAAGGTGAGTTGAGATGAACAGATATCAAGATATTTTTCTAGTCAGATATAGTGACCTCAGTAATGAAAGTGACTGCACCTATTAGAGCAAACACTATTTGGCCAGAGGGTGGGATGGAGAAGGAAGATATATTTACCATGCCTGTTTGCTAATTAACAAGATTGTGTAAGAAACATGAGCAGTACTCTAGGATATCTTATTCCACGACAATTTATCTCCTCTATGCAGGTGTCCTGGTTTTAGCTGTGTATTCTATACAAATCTAAGTCAGCCTTACACCCCTCAGGCTACAGGCTGGGTATTGAAGAGGTTTGTGCGATAAGAGGTGTGAATGCCTCCCCTCCGGAGAGTCGTTCACACCCAACCTGAAGAACCGGTTCTGCAAGGGGCTGGGTTTTCCCACCAAAGCTGTGAGAGGGATATATAATCTCGGGTTTTGGGGGACTGCAGACAACTCTCCAAGCCAGAGGAAGAGGACCGAGATGCTGCAGGAGCTCTTGCCGAGATCCCTTCGTGCCCCAGGACCCTCTCCAGCCGCAGGAATTTTCTCCAGAGACCTACCTTTTCCAGATCTTCCTTCTCGACCCCTACTCTTCAACTAGACTGTGAGTTTTCATCTGCAGAACAGACAGGTTCCTTTTGTTTGGGACTCAGGAGGAGGGGAAGCACATGGAGCTTGGGCATAGGGGCTTATAGCACCATTACCCCCCCTGCTCCAGAGTGCTGGGTTGCTAGTCCTGTTTTAAACTAAGCCTTGTTGTACTCATTGTATTGGTTATCTTCTTATCTTTTATTAAACTGTAATTTTGACTTGTAATCTCCCTAGTATTGAGATTCTATTGTGGACCTGTTAGTTCCTAACCTTTAAAACTATCACAGCAGGCATTATTAGATGAAATCCTCTAGCCTGTTTTATGCTACAGATCAGGCAAACTGAATGTAAGAGTTCCATCAGGCCTTAAATCTACGGAGAAAGTTTCAAAGTCACAAATGTAAATGAAGCACTCAAACCACATTGACAGTCAAGGAGAAGAGTGCACCGCACTCCCCTTTGTGTCTTTGAAAGTCTCTAGCTATAATCTATGAAGATTTGTCTATCACCAGCTAAATTTCCATAACCTTCACCAACAAAAGGCACAAATCCTCTGGGTGAATGAACTGTGTAAGCAACATTTTCAACTTTATTTTCAAGCTCGCATGGTGGATCCATTATTTACTTCCTGATGGTTATTTTATTTACACAAAGATCAAACACAGGGTTTATTGCAAAAAGAGAAAGAGGATGGGAGAAGGGAGGGAGAGAATCCAGAGATAATTGAGACAAAAACATCATGATGAAAGAGCCAAGCTCTTTGGAAACATGAGCTGTAATTTAGCCTCAACAAATGCTGTTGTCTTAACTGGGAAAGCATATATTTATGCATAGACACACACGTGCACTCTTGGACATATATACAAAATGGTACTTATTAAAGTGTTTTATACTGCTGATGCAATCCGTCACACAGCAGAAACTGTCAAAGTCAGTATTTTCAAGATTTCTCCAGGGAATTCAGGCTGTGTGAGAGATGTATGTTTTTCATTTGCGTTTACATCAGTATTTGGTGTAATTAATCCTAATGTTTCAATCTCCACATAAAAGGCTTGTTCAGAAGAATGAAGTATTGCAGAGCAGTGGAAAGAAAAACCCCAGTACCAGTCAGTGTTCATTATACACGAGGAAGGATATATGACATTGTATAGTCATAGATTTTAATTTCTTTTTATAGTTTTATGCCCACAATTTTGATATCTAAGACCCAAAGGAGACGAAGGGCTGACTGTGTAAGGGGCTGTAGAGAAACAAAGTCTGAGCTGCTGCTCACCCAAAGATACTGCATTATACATAGACAAGTGGTGCAGTAAGTAAGAGAAATGTTTAGATTACTAACACTAGGCCACCACGGAGGTCCCAGAAAGAGTTCAAAACAGAAACTAGGGTATGTCTTTCCTTTCTGAAGATGTCTGCACCTTAGTCTCAATGGAGAGTATGGATGTGATGCCTTTAAACATATTTGCTGAGGTCATGTAGTTTTGAACCTGAGATGGTGAGGAGACCAGCGTGAATTGCAAAACACATCTGGGTTGGAGGGGCCTATTCTTGGGAGAATGATGTGACCTGTAGATTGCTTTGCCTGTGCTGCTATCTATGCTTGAGCTAGTTGGATTGAAGATAACACAGTCCTCCATTTTTAGAAATAACTTTTATTCAGACTGAACTGTTGGTTTGGTCTATCAGCCTTACAGGATATTTCCTCTGCTAGCAGCACAACTCTGTTGAAAAGATAAATTATGCAAAATCCTGAAAGTTTAAAATTGACATCAAGTTTAAAAACACTGATACTTTCAAACACTTATAGCAATGAAAAGAAAAAAATCATTCGCTTGATTATAGTGCTTCTATCTGTAAGTTAAGGTAATGTATTACATAATTTAATGAACTCAAAGACAGTCATAAAGAATTTCACTTAATATCTGCAAACATTCCCACTGCCTCAGCTGTTTTTGCTCAGGTTTTATTCAAAGTAAGAACAGGGAGATTTCCTGGTTTTCTACATGCCCATTCTAATCTGAGTAAGGTTGTGTGCATTATCTCTTCCTTATACGAAGAAGAATGTATTTCTAAATACAGATGTGGAATGGGAAAAGAAAATATGGATAATGAAAAATAAAAAAGGAAATTTTTTTGGTTTTTTTTTTGTTTTCTTTTTTCCTCAAACCTCACTGCTAAAAGTAGGATTTGCAGAGGTTATCTGAGCATGGATTTGAACATAGAAAAGCTGAAGGCCTACAATAGAGACTTATTTGTTTATTGAAATAATCGAATTTGGCAAGACCTGGAGACAGAATCACAGAATCACACAGAATCACAGATTAGGAGTTGGAAGGGACCTCGAAAGGTCATCTAGTCCAACCCCCTGCCACACCAAGATTCCCTAGACCAGGTCACACAGCAGAGCATATAGACGGGTTTTGAATACCTCCATAGGAGACTCTACAACCTCTCTGGGCAGTCTGTTCCAGTGCTCTGCCACCCTCAATGTGAAAAAATTTCTACGTGTATTCACACGGAATCTCCTATGCTTCAGCTTACAGCCAGATATCTTTTTTTTCACAAATTCTACCTTTTCAGTGAAAAAGAGGTATCAAAAGTATAAGTAACTTTTTGTCTCTTAGTATTTCTTAAGTTAAGAAATATTTTCTTTGTTAAACTTATCTTTGTTAGTTACCAGTGCATAATTACAGATCATATTGTTGGATTAAATTTTTCATTCTGGGTTAAAAAAATTAAAAAGCACGGAAAAACAGAGAAGAGAAAGAAGAGAAAGAAGAAGAGGAAGAAAAGGAAGAAGAAGAAGAGGAAGAATAAAAAGAAAGAAGAAAGAAAGAGAAAGAAAGAAACATAAACCTTATTGGGTTTTTTTTGGCTTTTGTTTTAATTAGGGTCACTGCATCATCTTTACAAGCAGATTTTTCTTGGTTTGGGTTTTAGGTATTTGTTTGCTTTTGTTTGAATTTTTTTTTTCTCTGATATGAAAGACACTATAGTAATGCATCAACCAATCCCCAAAGGTCTTTAGAGATAATTTCCAGTTGCATTACTGATTTATTTTTGCCTTGACCAGATGGCTCCAAGTTCATGTGACTGTAAAGGAGTGCTTTTGATTACCCTATTTATCTCTTCAAGTGCACAATTTAAGGGTCAAACCTTGTGTAACACATTTGCCAGGTAAACTGTTCAATGTTTCTGCCTTTTGGACAACATATTTCTGACATATGCTCTGTGCCTCATTAAACACAAAAGTTATTAGATTTAATTAATGTTTTTACAAACTCTGGTTCTACAAAAGATCTAAATTTTAAATTTATTTGGTTTATTCATACGTAGATAGTGGGTTGCTTTGCCTTTGTCACCTGTAAAAACGAGTGAAATTGCAACAGAACATCCTGGATATGAGAGAGGAGGGGAAAGCAGAGAGGAAGAGGCTGGGATTTTTTTTGTTCTTGTTTTTTTCCCCCTTGATATAGGTTATAAATAAAAAGACGACCAGAATGCTTTTAATGAAACCAATAAAAATGCAAAGGAAGATTTAATGTTTAAAGTAATGATAAATCAAAAGTGACAACTGAAATGCAATATTGCACCATGAGATTGAGAAAATAAATGAATCCATAGGGCAGATGTGCCTAAGGAAAAAAAAAAAAGAGTGTGATATGAAAAAAAAGACAAAAATAAAAATAAATTTTAGAAGTTTTCACCATTACTGAAAAAAAACCCCAACTCATAAGATCAAAACAAACTATAAATGCTGCACTGCAAGTTCAACAGAAATGTTTCAGACACACCCATGTGGAAACACACACAGATAGATATTCACATATAAATGTACGTATATGTATATACACATGTATAACATGTATGTAGGAATAAAATACCTGAGGAAGTTTAAGTTCAATCAGTTTAAAAATAAAAAAATCCTTTAAACATAGCCATAAGTTATTTCTCATATTTTTATAAATAGCGGTGTGAAGGACATGAAAAATAATGGCTGTGTCCCATTACTTCAGCTGAAACCTTCAAAATGAGAATTAATTATTTGGAGGAAAGACTGTTTTGTAATAGCATTTGCCTGGGACTAGGACTCTTGTGATCTGAATCCCAGCTCTGTCATCAGCATGCTGTGTGACCTTGAAGAATCTACTCTGGCCTAAATTTCTTCCTGGCTAAATTTAAACAATTAACTGATGTGCCTAAGTTGAGAGCTAGGCAGGATTGGCTCCCTTTCTAGTCAATGGGTTGAAAGAAGTACTTTTCATGATAAATCCATGTTTTATATAGACTTAATTGCACTTAGAACTGCCTATATATTCTAATATCTTGGGAGGAATTTTAGAGCCGAACCATGCTGAAGTTAGTAAGAGTTAATGTTGATCTTTGGGTACAATCCTGACACAATTATTCAGCCTGAATTGGAATTTGTTCAATAAAACAAGACCATTTAGAGGACTTATAAAGGCCTCTGATGCTTTTCAGAGTGAACATCCTCTTACTTCTTTTACTGAAACTAGGAACACTTATGCTGTAAACGAGGTGATTGGCATTCAGGGTTAAAAAAGCTATTTTCCAGAATATTTAGTACAAGCCTTAGCAAATGCTGATTGTCATGGTGCACCTTTTAAGGCTATATTTCACCATGGTTAAACTGTTATATGTAGTTCTATTCCTTTCCTAAAATGAATTGAGAGGTTTGTTGTTTCACTTGGAGCACATAGAAGAAATCGAGAGAAACGCAGACTTAAGTAGTTTTGCTTTCACTATCCATGAAGAATTTTTACTTCTTACAAAAAACTTAATCCAGACTTCAGACCTTGGCTTGAGAGGATTGAATCTCCTATACATAAAAATTTCTATTCATGGACCTCTCTGACATGCAGAAACATATTGGAAGGAGATGTGGAGACAATTGCTAGATATTCTGAAATTGTCTTTATGTGTCTGTGTTTACATATGTGTGTGTATGAAGTTTCTACAAAGGAAATTTTTGCAATAGAATTAGATCCTACATGAAGGACAAATGAAGAGAGAAGCAGAAGACATAAAGAGAGAAGGAAGAAAGTGGAAGAGTCAGAGAAGGCAAGGCAAGGCAATGAGAGGCAAGGCAAGGAAAGGCAAGGAAAGGAAAGGGGTAAAGAAAGAAAGAAAAAGAAAGGAAGAAAGAAAAGAAGAAAGGAAGAAAGAAGGGAAGAAAAAGACCAAAAGAAGAAAAAGAAAAAAGAAAGAAAAAAGAAAAAAAGGGTTATAACAAACATTTTATTTTTTAAATAATTTTATACTCCTTTTACTCTGAATTTTCACTGCAGAACTGCTCCCTTTCCTCTCTTTCCTCACATCATCCTCCCCCCTGCGCCTCCTTTATTATTTTAATGGTTATATCCTTGCTCTGATGTGTCTATGGTTGTGGAAAATCCAGTGAAGCAATGGCTTAATGAAATGGCAGCTGGAACAGAGGGATAAAGTTCCTTTGGAGCAGCTTCAAAGGGGAGAGAGAGAGAGCAGCTTTAGTGATCAGAACAATGGTGCAAGGATGCTCATACACAAGCCAGGCAGATCCAGCTGGCTGTTTAGACTCAGCACCCTAATAAGACATGAAGCAAAATGAGTAAATACACGGCAGAGATAGGAATTGAAAGGAAGACATATAAAAACAGGGAGGAAGAGTTAGCATTCTTACAATGTATAACAATTTTTTTTTATGTATTAAATAAGGGGCCAAAGGAAAAAGATTAGATCATTAAAGAGTACATTTGCTAATATTTTTGTCAAAATATTATGAATCCTAAACTTAGTCTTTTTCCCTTTCCTTTCCTTGCCTTGCCTTCTCTTGCCTTGCCTAGACTTACCTTCCCTTGCTTTGCCTAGATTCATAGGATGTCCCGGGTTGGAAAGGACCTTAAAGATCATCTAGTTCCAAGCCCTCTGCCATGGGCAGGGATGACACCCACTAGACCAGGCTACCCAGGGCAACCCGTTCCCACGTCTCTCTACCCTCTGGATAAAGAATTTCTTCCTAACATCCAATTTATATCTTCCTTCTTACAGTTTGAAGCCATTCCCCCTTGTTCTATTGCTTTTTACCTAGGTAAAGAGTCTCTCACTCCTCCTTCTGTGGGCCCCCTTTAGTTATTGGAAGGCTTCTATAAGGTCGCCTTGAAGTTTTCTCTTCTCCGGGCTGAACAATCCCAACTGTCTCAGTCTGTCCTCAGAGGGTAGGCGTTCCAGACTTCTGATCATCTTTCTGGCCCTCCCCTGGACCTGCTCTAAAAAGCCCATGTCTTTCTTATGCAGAGGACACCAAAACTGGATGCAGTACACCAGGTGGGGTCTCACAAGGGCAGAGTAGTGAGGCAGAATCACCTCCTTTGATCTGTTGGTCATTCCTTTCCTGATGCAACCCAGGTTATGGTTGGCTTTCTGGGTTGCAAGTGCACATTGTTGGCTCATCTCCAGCTTCTCATTCACCATGACCCCCAAGTCCTTCTCCACAGGGCTGATCCCAGTGGTGTCATCTCCTAGACTGTACTCATGCCTAGGATTGCCTTGACCCAAATGCAGAACCTTACTCTCAGACTTGTAGAAACTCACATGGTTCTCATGGGCCCACTTTTCAAGTTTATCCAAGTCTCTCTCTAGATGACATCCTATCCTTCTGGTGTATCAGCTGCATCACTCAGCTTCACGTCATCTGCAAACTTGTTGAGGGTGCACTCGATCCCACAGTCGATGTGATTAATAAAGATGTTGAAGAGCACTTGACCCAGGACAGAGCCCTGAGGGACATCACTAAACACCTGTGTCCACCCAGATATAGAGCCATTGACTGAAACTCTCTGGGCATATCCATTCAGCCAATTACTTCTCCATCTAATGGTCTACCCTTCAAATTGGTATCTCAATTTATAGATAAGGATGTTATGTGGAACCTTGTCAAAGGCCTTAGAGAATTCTGAGTAAGCCACATCAGTCGGTCTTCCCTTGTTGACTGTTGCAGTCACTCCATCATAGAAGACCACTGGATTGGTGGGGCACAATTTGTCCTTAATGAACCCATGCTGGCTTTCCAACATCACCTCTTTATCTTGCATGTACCTTAACATTGCTTGCATGACAATTCTTTCCATTATCTTCCCAAGCACAGAAGTGAGGATCAATGGTGTGTACTTCTCTGGGTACTCTCTTACACCTTTTTTGAAAGTGGGGGTGATGTTACCCTTTTCTAGTCTTCAGACTTTTCAAATATGGTGGAGAGTGGTCTTGCAAATGCATCTGACTGTTCCCTCAGGACTCTGGGGTGTATCTCGTCGAGTCCCATAGACTTGTTTTAGTTTCATCAGATGGTCTCACACTTGCTCTTCACTTACAGTGGGAAGCCCTTCATTCCCTCAGCATTCACCTTGATCTACTGGTACTTGGTGAGTGCCGAAAGCTTGGGTGCATTGAAGACTGAAATTAAAAATCCATTTAGTATCTCACCGTTCTCCAAATCCAAAGTCACCATTTCTCTATCCTTGTTTATCAGACGGGAACAGTCTCCCTAGCCTTTCTTTTCTGATTAATCTACTTATAAAACTTTTTTTTATTATTCTTTACAACTCTTGCTAAGTTCATTTCTGTCTGTGCCTTTGCTTTTCTCATATCATTCCTACACATCCTGGCCATTTCACTGTACTCTCCCCAGGCCACCTGTCCCTTCTTCCACTGCCTATGCATTTCCTTCTTGCACCTCAGCTTGAGGAGCAGGTCTTTGCTCAGCCACGGCAGTTTCCTGTCTACTCTGCCCGATTTTTCACACAGAAGGATGGAGATCTACTGTACTCTAAGAAAATAGTTCTTATTGTTTACAGGTCTGATTGGCACCTTTGTCTCTAAGGACATTTTCCCAAGGGATCTCATCCATTAAATTTTTAAACAGACAAATATTTGTTTTTCTAAAGTTCAGGGTCTGGTTTTGCTCTTTGCCATGCCTACATCTTTTGAGATTGTAAACTGAACCAGGGCATGGTCACTATAGCCTAGACTTCATTACTCTAATAAATCCCTCTGCTTTGGTGAGCACAAGATCCAGTAATGCTTCATCACTTGCTGGTTTGTACAGTACCTATACCTGCAAACGCCAGGTATTTCTTGGATTGCTTGCAGCCCACTGTATCATTCTTCCAACAGACATCTGCGCAACTGAAGTCCTCCATCAGGATGAGAGCTGGAGAGCTCAATGTTTCCTGTAGCTGAAGCAAGAAGGTCTCCTCAACAGGCTCCCCTTGATCAGGTGGCTGACAGTAGACCCCAACTACAAGCTGACCTTTATTAGATGGACCCTTCAGTTTAACCCACATACTCTCAACTTGTTCATGATTGTTTCTCAGAGCCAGCTCCTCACAGCCTATCCATCTTTTGATATAGAGAGCAACACCCCCACCCCTCCTTCCCAATCTGTCTCTTCTGATTAGTTTGTAGACTTCAACTGATTTTCTCCAGCTGTGTGAATAATCCCACCATGTTTCTGTGACAGCAATCAGATCCTAGTTTTCTGTTTGCACCACAGCTTCCAATTCGTCCTGCTTGTTACCCTTGCTGTATATGTTAATGCAAAGACACTTCATCTGGGTTTTCAGCCTTATCACCTTATGGGTGAAGCCCTCTCTACTGTCTTTGGGATGATTTACAGGCATTCTCTTGCTGTATCCTGAAGCATTGACAGCCCCTCCATCTTTCCAGTTCCTCTGAAGTACATCCCCTCTCCCTGTCAGACCTAGTTTAAAGCTCTGCTTGTAAGTCCAGCAAGCTTGCTTCCCAGAATATTCTTACTCACCAGGTCAGATGTCTCCCATCTCTTGTCAACATGCCTGACCTCTCAAACTTATGTCTAAGATTACAGAACCCAAATCCCTGAGCATGGCATGAGCCATGCAGCCAGTCATTGACCTGATCTATTTGTTTCTTTCCACTTGGTCCCAGCCTCCTACTGGGAGGAGAGAAGAGAACACTATCTGTGCTCCCAATCCCTTCAGCATCTTTTCAAGAGATATGAAGTCTCTTTTGATGTTTTGGTACCTCCTTGTTATTGCCTCGTTTGATCCAATGTGAGAGAGTAAGAGTGGATGGTAATCATCTGGCTTTACCAGGCTTAGTAGCTTCTTCCTGTTGTCATGGATCCAAGTCTCTGGCAGGCAGCAGACTTCTCTAGAGAAGTTGTCTGGATGGCAAATGGGTGCTTCAGTGCTTCTTACTAACACTTTTTGTTTCTTTTTTATGGCACTGGTCTTAACACAACTGTTTGATTTCAGCAGCTTTTCACAAATATGCTTTTCTTGGTCCTGGCTATTCAGTATACACCTGTCCCTTTATAGCCCTAAAATGCCACATCTGTTGCACAGGGGCATGTCAGTAGTGTGGGGGAGATGACTCCTTCTGTTGTGAGTAGAGGCTAAAGTCCAGCCTTCCTTGTCTCGTAAATCTGCTGGACCAGTCAGCTCAGGGTTAGAGATTAATTCACTTTTCCCCTGAAAGGAATTAATAAGGAGCAGTTGCTCAGCCCTTGCATAATATTGCACATCAATCTCTCTCTCTCAGATTCCCAAATGCTACGCTTCCTGTTCAGGTCCTCATGCAACACAGCAAGATGCTCACTTACTTTATCCAGCTGGACCCACAAACACCCATGTCACACACCTGTGTCTTGAGGCCCTAGGGGAACTACTGAATTCTGGAGTTCTCCACAGCAGAGGGTCTGGGTAACTCTTTTGACTCTTGAGAAGTCTACGTGGATAGATGAACTAAACTGGGAAGGTTGACACCACTCTGTCTGAGGTTCAGCCTCATCCCAGATCTTGCGACATGTAGTGACTATTTTAAGTTTCACAAACCTCCCTGCACCTTCTCCCTGCACAGCCTGCCTGCATGAACTGATGGGCCCCTTCCTGTTTGCCCACCTGCACTCGCCTGGCTACAGCATGTTCATGCTCCCAGGACCTACCTATTATATGAGTGGGTGCAACTGCCTTCAGTGCTATTACAACCAGTTATGATGAGCCAGAGCTCAGGGCCACTCCACTAAAATCTGGGGGCTGAGAGAAGGGCTGTTGCCACCTCTAGATTCTCCTTCACTGAGATAGATTCAAG
>VWZX01007329.1:0-16739 GCA_013399015.1 Galbula dea
CAACAGTCTTGTACTCTCCCCATGTGGCCAGCCCCTCTGCCATGACCTATAGACATTCTTCTTCCACTTGAGTTTGCCCAGCAGTTCCCTACTTAACCATGCAGGTCTCCTGTGTCCCTTTCTCAATTTTCTACGTGTTGGGATGCTCTGATCTTGAGCTTGGAAGAAGTGGTCCTTGAATGTTGACCAACTCTCTTGGGCCCCTTTATCTTCTAGTACCCTGTCCCATGAGATTTCCCCTAGCAGTTTCTTGAAAAGATCAAAGTTGGCCCTACTGAAGTTTAGGGCTGTGATCTGACTAGGTATTCTGTTCCTACCACACAAGATCCTGAACTCTACCATCTCACAGTCGTTGCAACCAAGGCTGCCCTCAACCTCTACCTTTTCAGCCAGACCCTCCTTGTTAGAGAGTATCAGTTTCAGCAGCACTCCCCTCCTGGTGGGCTCATCCACCATTTGCATGAAGAAGTTATCATCAATGCACTGCAGGAGCCTCCTGGACTGTGAAAGTCTGGCTGAGGAGACCTTCCAACAAATAGCTGGGTAGTTAAAATCCCCCATAATCACAGAATCACAGAATATTAGGAGTTGGAAGGGACCTCGAAAGATCATCTAGCCCAAACCCCCTGCCACAGCAGGATTCCCAGGGCCTGGGATTGTGAGGCCACTCTCAGCTGCCTGGAGAAAGCCTCGTCTGCTTTCTCATCCTGATCAGGTGGCCTGTAATAAACACCCACAACAGTGTCACCCATGCCAGCCTGCCCCTTAATTCGCACCCATAAACTCTCAGCTCACCCCTCATTCACCCCGGACAGAACTCAATACGTTCTCCTTGCTCTCTCATATAAAGAGCAACTCCCCCACCACACCTTGTAGACCTGTCTTTCCTGAAAAGGGCATAGCCATCTATAACCACATTCCAGTCATGAGAGCTGCCCCACCATGTCTCTAATTGCCACCAGATCATAACCCCTTGACCACACGTGGATTTCTAACTCCTCTTGTTTATACCCCATGCTGCATGCATTGGCGTACAGGCATTTCAGGGAGCAGGCTGAACATGCCAGTTCTACCCTAGGGGGGTGGGAGGCCTTCCAGTCTGTATTAGTACTAGCACTAGAACACTGCCCCACTGGTGCAGACCTGGCAACAACCCCATCCCCCTTCAAAACTAGTTTAAAGCCCAATGGATGAGCTCTGCTAGTTCTTGTCCTAGAATCCTTTTCCCCCTGGAAGATAAGCCTTTCCCACCTCTTATCATTTGGCCTGGTATCTTGTGATACCAGGCATTAGCAAAGAACCCAAAGCCCTGCCTGTAGCACCAGTCTCGGAGCCAGGTATTTATGGACTGAACTCTTTGACCCCACCCCACATCATGGTCAGGGACTGGAAGTAGGGAAGAGAAAATAACTTGTGCCCCTGACCCTTTCATCAACCGTCCCAAGGCCTTGAAATCTCTCTTACATATCAGAAATACAAACCTGTCCTCTTCCTCCCAAGTGTACAGAATGCTTGCCCAGTGTCAGCCCTTGGCCCTTTCACACCCGTGCTCATCCCAGAGGCCTTGGCTCTGAATTCTGAAGTGCTTCAAGTGTATCCTTCTTGCTACAGAGAGTTTTGGATTGGAAAGCTCCAGGAATAAAGCAGAAACAGGAATTTATCTGTTGCCACGTTCTGTGACTGGTAAACATCTTTCAATTAGTCATCCAGTGAGGCAAAGAGGCAAAGGTTGAACTGCAGCAATCCACTCCAGCCAATGCTTCTGCCTTCGTGAAGCAGTCAACGTAGAAGACAGCGCTGGGAGAAACAGGAGCAGAAGAGCACCAGCTTAATCAGAAACAGGGATTTTTTTCCACAACTGGCAGCTCACCATGGCTGTTTCTCAGTGGCTCCTCACTTCAGTGCTCTTCCTGCTGCCCTTTGTAACACAGGTTTCAGCACAGCAGCAAGGTAAGCTCTTGCAGGAGGTCCATGACCACAGAGGAATAACCCCACCAGCAGCAGCTTACAGCATTACAGGTGGGAGATTTTGACACTCCTACTCCTCCCCTCCAATAGTCACCAGAAGGGTCTCAGGTCTCAGCCAACTCTGTTACAATGTGAATTCCTGGGCAATTTTGTGTCACACTTGTGTGTATTTCCAGGGTGTTCTGTCAGTGACAGCAAACCAAGTGTTTATGAAAATAACCCCCCTGGCTACGTGGTGACCACCATCCATGTGGACCCAGGCTTCACTGTAATGATTGATCCTACCTCCCCCGACGCCAGCTTTTTCATGATACAGGGATCTGAGCTGCAGCTGAAATACAGTGTGGACTATGAGGTAAGCCTTTAGCCAGCAGACTATGAGGATGAGATGGATAATGCTGGGATGCAATGAGTTTCAACCCTGGGGGCTTGGACTTCCAAAGATTTGTAACTTATTTCTAAATGGTCTAGGAAATAACTTTGAAAAATAAACCTATTTCAGTTGGGTTTGAGCTCACTGCTTGGGAGGTCAACCCTTCCACAAGCAGAGCACAGGGAGGAAGGGGAGGCATGGTGTGTCTGCTGTCACCTTCCTTCAGTGAATCTGTATCAGCTGAAGCAAGAGGAAGTTTTAAAACCAGAAATATGACAGCTGGAGTATTCAGAGTTCTCCAGGATTCATGTAAAATAGTCCCTGTATGCCTGTAGAGAACACAGCTCTGAGCAGTGAGGTGATCCTGTGTGAAGCATAAAGGCAGGATAAAAGGTCAATGTGTTCATTTAGCTTGCTGCTAAATTATCTTTCCTTCCTGGAGCACTCTGTACACAGCCACAAGCTTCCTTAAGCTGCCTTTTCCCTACTGTAAAACCCCACATTTATTTGGGTGAAGAAGAGCAGAGTTAACACCCTGCAGGTGATACTGAACTTGCTGCATGGTGTATTTCTCTTTTAATTTCAAAAGAAATCTCTGTTTGAATTCAAATTCACCTAAAGTGTAAGGAAATGGCCCATTGGCTCTGCCAAGGTGTTACAGGAATGACAGGGAGAGAGGCTGGAAGACGGATCTGCTTTGGCTCCATCACAAACCAGATTCCAGCCCCAATGGAGGGGTGCAAAGGAAAGAAAAGTTAGATATGCCAGGAAAGAAGATAAAGCCCAGCAGCATTGCTGATTCAGCAGTGTGTGTGCTTCTCTCATTTGCTTTAGAAATAAGAGTTAGTACATTTTGGCTTCTTCCTCCAATGGCTGGGTTTTTGGTTTTGCACACAGAAAGAGACCATCCTGCTGGTGTACCTGGTTTGTCAGAACGCTGGTGGGCAGGTGAGAGCTCTTCCAAACACTCTCTTACAAGGTGCTGCAGGGCAGCATGTTCTTCTCTCTGCTCCTCCTACTCCACAGACAGGGATGAGGAAAAGTCCTTTTCTTTAGGGACATACACACTCCTCTCACAGTCAAAGAGGGAGGGCCTAAGGCTCTGAATGGGGAGTGGGTAAGAAGTGGTGGTCTAGTGGTTAGGATTCAGCACTCTCACCACTGGGGCCTGTGTTCAATTCCTGGTTAGGGAAGAATCCTGCTCTGGCAGGAGGGTTGGACTAGATGACCTTTCAAGGTCCCTTCCAACCCCTGACATTCTGTGAACCACCACCACCACTATGGGCTGGCTGCAAACTTCAGCTCCATACAGCCCCTGTCCTTCTGTGCTCCTTTCACCATCCCCTTTGGTCACTCTGCAAATCAAGAGCAGCTCCTAACAATCTTAGTTTTGCCTTTGATTCTCTTGCTTTACTCTTTCTGCAGATGGATTATGTGGAAATTCTTGTGAGCATTCTGAACGTGAATGATAACAGCCCAGTCTTTAAGCAAACAAATCTCACCAGAGTTGTTCCTGAGGTAAGGATTATATGGAAGTGAAGAGAGCACTGGGTCCCCCAGAGCTGTGGGACTAAGGAAAGGTTAGCAAGGGAGAAGTCTTCAGCCCATTTGACAGAGAGAATAAGCACAGCACCTTTGTTTCAGGACACAAAAGTGAACACGACCATTGTGGAGCGTGAAGATCTGAGCGCTAGTGATGCTGACCTGGACATCATCTTCTACCAACTCACAGCACCAGTGCCGGTGAGCATCTTTGTTCTTTGGGGAGAAGTCTCTCTGCTTCATTCAGAAGAGCCCAACTGGGAGGCTAAGGTCACTGTATTGCCTTTAGTTCTCTGACAGCTTCTGGAAGAGGTGCATATTCCACAAAACCAAATGCTGGTTTGGTCAGCAGAACAGAGCAGTCAATAGTGCAGGTATTGAGTTCGTTTCCTGCTCACACTTCTGTTACACTGTGGAGATTAAACTTTCAGCTAGGATCTTCTAAGCCATATGATCCAGGGAAGTCTTGTTGGGATGGTCTGTAAACAAAGCAGGAGAGACCTTTGTACCTCAGAGTTCAGAAGTGCCAACGGTGTCCATGTAGAGTGGAGAGCTGCCCAAGATCACACACAAAGCCCAAGGCAGACTCCACTTTCCCCAGGTGCCAGGTTAGTGCCTTAGTTTATTTGCTCTTTAGCAGGCAGTGTCTGATGTTCTGCCTCCAGAACCCCAGGGACTGGAAGGGTTGTGAACAAAAAACAAAAGTTTTTGAGTTTCAGGTCTGGGATCAGGCTCTGCACTCACATTGGTGTAAATCCAGAGGGATTTAGAAATTCAGAGGAGTTCTAGTCAGACATAGGATGAAAGGAGAATGAAAGCAAGTGGAGAAGGTTGTAGAGGAAAATGCAGTGTAAGTTACTGCAATTTGGCTTTACTGTTGCTTCCAAAGCTCAGCTGTGTCAAGCTTGTCATCTTCCCAGCTCTCAAAGGCTGGGTCATCTTGGATCTGTTTTGTATATGGATGGGAGATCGCTTGGCTGTGATGGATCCAAAATCAAGGACTGTTGGCAACCTCCTGAGTGGAGGAAATAAATGAGGTGAAGGCAGAGGATGTTGAAGAAGACAACTCACAGGGGCATGACCAAACCTTTCTGGCCAAGCCAGTCAAATTCCAATGTGCAATACCAAAAATTAAACAGATCTGGCATCCTCACGCTGGGATGACAAACACAGCAATGAGCAGTATTTGGAATGTGTCTGTGACTGAGTTTGCTAATAGGCTTTTTCCTTTCCCCCTCCCCCCAGGGCACAGATGGTTATTTTGCCATAAAAGGAGTTAATAACCCAGAAATTTATTTAGAAAAAGCACTGGACTATGAAAAATTTAAATTGACAACATTGGTCTTGTATGCAAGGGTAAGTTCTTCAGGAGGAACCTAGGGCTTTGTTTGCCCCAGTCTCCCTTACTGAAGGGTAAATCTGAATGGGAGCTCTCTGGGATGGCAGGGGGGAGGGTGGGGGCTGGGGCAGGGAATTTGGAGCACCCTTCCACCCTCCATAATTGCAGTGACAGGCTTGCATTCAGTCCACCTTTGTCAGCAGAATAATTGACTGCTTTAGCTAATCTCACATAAACTGCCAAGCGTTAGAATGGAATTACAACAGAGCCTGGGCCACCAGCTTTTGCAGATGGGTTCCTCTTCAGCAATAGAATTTGCACCTTATGAGTCCACTTTGCCATTGGGTACAGGACAGGGATGTGGGCAGCCCTGACCCCACCCATACAGCTACTGCAACAATAAACATCATTATTGAACAAGCAGACACCAAACCACCCTGGTTCCTACCCTGCACCTTCATCAACACAGACAACAGCGTCTGCATCAGCAGCCTCTATACTGGGAGGGTCAACATCTCCGAGATGTCGGTAAGCAGACCTGATCAAACAGCATCCCTGATGCTCCTCTCAGGCAACATCCAGATGCTGTTCCCAGTGGCTAGTGCCTAATAATTTCCATGGGCTCCTGCTGATCTCCAGTCATACATGCAGATGATTCAGCATGACAAGGAGCCTTCATCATCCTGGCAAGCGGAGGCTCCCCCACTGCAGGCAGCTCTGCTTTTCTCCTTGCTCCTGAAGCACATTGCAGGAGAGGCAAGAGCTGGAAAACTCTTTGCTCTGGGCTGCCTCAACTCTGCCCTGCTGCAGCCCTCTCCCAATAATAAATGTCATTCTGCCCAGATGATACCAACAGAGCCACACGGGGAAGGGAGACTGCTGTCAATGTGGATCTGGTGCTGTACTGTGGTCTGTAATAATTTGGTGTTGTACTGTGGTCTGTAATGCTTCACCTTGTTATTGCAGACAGAGCCACTCACCCTGGAGCCTGGACCTATCTATGCTATTGATCCTGATTACACTATAAATGAAAAAATCCTGTACAGCATTGTTGGTGGTGAGTAGAAGTTGTCACCTTCCACAGACTGCATTGCTCATATGTCCCCTACATTACCTGCCAATAAATCAGGATTTCCAGAGCAGGGTGCAGCTCATGTTGAGGCCAATGTTGGCAGTAAGTCAGAGAAATCATGCACTGAGATGCCATTTTCTCTTCACAATATAGGTAACAAGGTCAGGTAGAGATGTCTTCCCTTTAGATGCCTAGAGCTATTCAAGACAAATCCTCTCCCAACCACTCTTTGTAGATTGGTTTCTTGCCTTTAAAATAGGAATAATTCTTCCCTTGTCTCTCCTGACCTGCAGTTTGGGTTCAGTTAGGGTTTGGGTTCAGGTTAGGGTTAGGAAACTGAAGACCTTTGGCCCTCAAATGGTACCAGAGCCTCTAGGCATTTAGCAGAATTTAAGCTGGCCATAGCTGGGCCTAGGCACTGGAAATAAAAAGCTTTGCTCTCTTACCTCATCTAGTTGGGTTTACACACATCTTCTCAATGCTTTTTGTCTACTGAGTCTCTCTGAATCCCTAGGCAGCACTCCCAGCCCTTGGAGCAGCCAGGCAGGCAAGGAAAACAGCATTACACCCTGGAGGTATTGTCACTAGGATGTCAAAGTATGAGTCAGTGAGCTCCAGGTCACTTTAAGAAGGCATCTGATGATTGAAGAGTCTTTCCATTTTCTTTAGGGAATACAGAGCAAGTATTCTCTGTGGACTCAGACACAGGGAATCTAACTCTGAACAAACCAGCCACTTCCCCAGCCTCATACCTCCTGCAAGTCATGGTAAGTCTGATGGCACTGCAGATAGCATCCCAGCACAGCTGGCTTTGGAGGAAGCAGCAGTCTTGATGTGACAGGAATCCTTTATGTGAATAATTAAAGCTAACTTTCTTTGGAAGGGCTTCATGTTTGACCAGTGTCTTCTATCAACTGACATGCAAAGCTCTTGTAGAAGTTAAGAGGCATTTTCCCCTAGTGTGGGTTGCAACATCAGAGCAAATTAACTGAATGAGCACATCCTGCTGAGCTGAAAGTCTGGAGGAGCATAACTGGAAGGCTTTCTTCAGGCATGACTGGAGCTCCTGTTACAGTAGTTAATGTAACTCAGCCCTAGGGATGAGCTCCTCTTTTGGCTACAGCTCAAGAGCAAAAGGGGGAGATGAAAAGCACTCCCTGCACATATATACCCTGGAAGATGTGGACTCTGAGGCAGTAACTGAATTGACCTAAACCCTCACCAAGATGAGCAGACTTTGCCTGCTGGTGCTGGAATCTCACTGCTTGGTACAGGAGCATGGCAATTTTTCCAGACATGGAAGGTTTAGACCAAGACTGTTTGAGGGCCAACAGCAGAAGCAACCTAGAACAAAAGGACTCTAAACAATAAGGCCACCTGTGACAGACCTGGCCCAAAGCTCACTGAAAATGATGGGCAGAACCCAATGGGTTCCAACAGGCTTCAGATCAAACCTATCCTTTCATGCCTCATCACTAAAGGAAAAGGCTAACACCTCTCTCTTTCTCTCCAGGCCACCCAGGTCAACAACATACAGAAATACTCCATAGCCTGTGTAGAGATTAAGGTTATCAATAAAAGTGATCATGCACCATATTTTGGAAGCAGGATCTACAATGGGACAGTAGCTGTTGGTCTGGCCCCAGGAAGCTTTGTTTTCCATGCTGATGATCCCTCAAGACCCTTGATGATAACAGCCATGGATGATGATTTCCCTGATGTAAGTAACTGCACTGCGTTATTTCTCACAGCTTCAGGCTTAAAGTAGGATCAGCAAACATGAGGAAGGGGAGGTGGAGAGAAACAAACATACCTTTTCCTCTAGTGTTCCATATTCTATTTCCCTGGAAGGTCCCTACAGGTCAGAATTGCTTATGGTGTGATTGTGAAGAAGCTGAGTAAATGTTGAGGGAAGCCCAAGGGGAACCAATACTGTGAACAGGTCCAGATCTGGATTAGGGCTGGTTCTTTGAAGAGTTTGGGGTGGTAGGATCATAGAATCATGTGGGTTTGAAGGGGATCCCAGGAGGAGGTGTCCTCTCTCTGTCTGGTCAAGGAGAGCTATCTGTGGACTGGGGTGGGAAGAAGAGCCTGTCCAAAGACAGCAGATCATCAAAGACCTGTAACCCTGGGCTGGAAATTGTTAACCTTCTCCTTGTACAGAGTAATATTGAGAGAGGTGTTCTCAAACAATGTACTGGGAGAAAGGGGAAGAGATTTATTGATCAGCCATCCCCAGCTCACTCTATTAAATGAAGGAAAAAAAGTGCTAGTTTTATTGGTGCCAAGGCTTCCATAACAAGATTAAGGAACTAGTGGAGGAATAAGAGCCTAGACACAAAGGAAAAAGTTGTGCAGACCTCAGTGCAAGTTTTACTCTCCATGTGCATCCTACATCAGCAATGGACTAGAGGAAATGGCTTCAAGTTGAGCCAGGGGAGGTTCAGATTGGGCAGTAGGAAGAAGTTCTCCCCCAAGAGGGTTATCAGGCTTTGGTACAGGCTGCCCAGGGAGGTGGTGGAATTATCATCCCTGGAGGCATTCCAAAACCATGTAGATGTGGTGCTTGGGGCCATGGTTTAGTGGTGAGCATGGGAGTGTTGGGTGGGTGGCTGAACTCAATGGTCTCAGAGATCTTTTCCAACCATAATGATTCTATGATTAAAGGCAGAACTGATCCAATTTACAAGGTTCCTTGCACAGAGATGTTTTGCTTGGGCAAATCCTAAAGATACCAACACAAGCTGAGGAGGACTTGGGATTTTTTTAGAGGCACCACTCTTAGGACACATTCATGAACTCTGAGCAACTGGGTGAAGACACTTGGGTTCAACTTCTCCCACCTCCTCAGCCCAGATTTATTTACTGCTGTGTACACTTCCTCAGACTTGCCAAGTCCTGCCAACAAGTGCTTACAAAGATGCACACAAAGCACAGCCAGTGGGGTTTGATCACTCACTCTTCTGGCATTGCAGAAAGTCAACCCAAACATTGAGTACTACATAAAAAACAGCACTGACTTCATTGCAACCAAAGATGGACTCATCCTGACCAACGTGATGCTGCAGTCACCAGGATCTGAAACCATCCAGGTAGGGCAACTTTCTTCATTATCCTCCCAAGGTTGTGGAAGGAAGGGGAAGTTTCTTGTAGAGAAGCACCAAGAGTGGAATTCCATCAGGTAAGGGGTATAATGAGAGGATAGGAATTGCCCCAGCCACCTGCACCATAAATGTATAGGGATGGAGAGAGATGAAGTGACAGCAGATTGACTCTGTGTCAGTTTAGGATTTTAGGAGCCCCCTTCCCAAACTCTGATTCTGTATAACAAAAAAGGAGGGTGAGTGAGTGGGCAGGAGGTTGAGGTTGATGTATGAGAATGGGTAGGGTATGACTGTTGGCATATACTCCACCTCTAAAAGCTACAGCCCCATATTGGGAAACCCATCTGTAAGTCCAGTAGGATTTTTGCTCAGGTCAAGGGAAACACTTGATAAATGTAGCCTTTCTAAGAAGCTAGATGATCACTTTGTCCATCTGGCTGCTGGTGACAGCAGGCTCCCTAAGACTTGCCTAGCACAATGCCTTGCCCTGTGGAGCTATCTGAACCAGCTTGACTATAGCATTGGTTTAGCTCCATGGGGGGGAGGGGGCAGGGAGGTGCCAACTCAGGCTGCTCCCTGCTCCATACTACCCCACCATCTGTGCACAGCACTCTGCTGCAAAACTGTACACAGATAATGCACTGCTTCTGGCCCAGGACAGGGAATCTTCAGAGCTCTTCTGTGACCAGATTGTCCAGCCACAATGCAGGGCTATTGTGAGCATGGAGTGATGATATGGAAGAGGTAGTTTGTCCTCAGAGGGCCCACCACATACCTTGAGAGGGAGCTGGAGATCTAGGAAGCCCCTAAGCTATCCTTTCCCATGTTCACACAGGCTGTTGGAAAAGATATGGTGAGCCTGCAGGAGGCAAGCACTGTAATCGTGGTGGAGGTCATCCTTGCTGCAGGTAGGCTGTGAATCTCCCTGTTCTCTGCTTTCTGGAGATGACTAGAGAGTCTTTTCTACTTCTGTGGGCAAGCTGGCAATGACAGATCACCCACTGAAGTCTGTGTATCTGGGCTGAGGCCAACCCCATAGCTACAGGAGGTTTTTGGGAGGCTGTAAGAGAGAAGACACTCAGACAACGTCCTTATGATGCAGTCACCACATACTCCAAACAACCTCCTGAGACTTTAAGTAGCACTGTGTATTGTAATGTGGTTTTCTTGTTATTCCCAAGCTAATTCTGGGATTAAGAGGAACCAATATAATGCATTTTCATATCAGATAGGCAGATAATGCCCAGACTCAGTTGGTTTCTACATGATGATGTGATTGAAGTTCCCAGCTGAGCTCTTCCATTCCTTTACCCTCCTTATCACCAACATCATAGGGATTTCTGGATTAAAAAGCAAGTGAGCTTCTGCCTGTAAATTTGGATTCCCTAAAGGCAGTGTCACTTCACAGCCAAAAACTTTGGCTGTACAAAAACCACCTAAACCCAGTTTAAAGGCACACTCCAGCTCAGCAGAAAGCTAGTTCATTTGTCAGTAGACAGAGCTGCAAACACTCCAAACAGACATACCAACACTTCTATACCCACTTGTAAATGCTGCCCTTGCTATTTAAACCACACAAAATAATGGTGCTGGTGACTGTGCAAAAAAGTGGTTTGAAATGACACTGAGTGGCTCAGAGCTAATGAGAGGAATTGGGCTTTATTCTAGGCTCTAGCCAGCACCCAGGAATAGCCTAACCAGAGCTGATATTACCACTTGTCTGGCCAATATTTGGCCCTCAAGTTTAAGAGGTGGTGTTAAGCAATGTGCATGCAGTGGTTTGGAGAGTGCTTTTCTGAGCATTCCACTACCCAGGGAGAAACTAGAGACTTGATCCTCTCCTTCTGGGAAGTGGTAACTGTACATTGGCCTCTGGTTTCTGAGGCAGCTCACAGGGACCTCAGGGTCAGTCATTCCACCCAGCTGAGCTAGCTGCCACAGGGGCTGCACAGCACTGAAGGGGTTAAGGGTGGTGGAGTTTGCTGTCAGCTCTGTGGGCTGTGGCTCCTTAGGAGACACGATAAAGAAGCAAAAATTCACTGACATCCTCATCAATGCATTAATGATAAACTGAGGGTGCAATCAAATGCAGAGGGAATACTCAAAGTCCATTGTCATAAACAGATCAGCAGGAGAACAAAACTGTCTTTCATTAACCATTAAACTTGAAAGAGGCTAACTTGCACTACAGGATGAAGCTGGAAAACTTAAAAAGAAAGAACCCTGAGAAGGTTGATGTGTATTGCTAGAGCTAGAAAAGGGCAGGAAAGGGCTTTCTGTGCTGGGAACCTTCTAATGCTTTTCTTATTTCCTATTGCATTTGTTTATTTCATATCTTCCTGTGCTCATCAGTATCAGAGGTGATGTTCTGGATTAAAGGAAGCTTTGCATTTTCACACACATATCACAGAATCATAGGATGCTTTGGGTTGGAAAGGACCTTACATGTCTCATTTTTGCATTCTGGTGAAGTGGGAAAGTAAAAGACCTGCCTAGCTTTACTCCATGTAACCTCTGCTTGCCTGATATAGTCATCTAGTTATCAGCTTAGCTAAAACCATTGTCCTGAAATAGATTATATCTCCACTTCATGTAACTTATTGGAACTTTACTCTTCTGTCAGTGTGCTTACCTTAAACAAATGAATAAACAAAATAACCCCAATGGTCTCTGCTTAAGGGCAGCAAACAAATGATGTTCTGTGATACTAAATATATCACTGCCACCTTCTGCAGCACAGGATGTTTCTTTGCCCTTCAAAAATTGGTTGGAGCTTCTCCACTGCTGAAGTGTTGTGTTAAAAATGGCAGCTGCCATTCTGAGGCTTTGTAACACTGGGGTTTTTTGTCTTGTAGGTGTAAACTTCTCTGAGAAGACACACACTGCTAGGGATATGGGTATCTTAGGTGGCACTTTAGCAGCACTGCTATTAATCACCTTAGTCTTCCTTGGAGTGATGATATATAAACACTGTGGAAACCCAGTCAAATACCTGAGGAGGAAAAAGGTCAGTGCCTTGTTTGTACCTGAAGTTCTTAGAGTTAGAAAGTGAGATCTGAAGAGGTTTCATGTATGGGTGAGCTGTCCAACTACCACATGTTTGGGTGAAGGTGATGAATCACTCCTGCAACAATGTCTGCAAAGGTAGCATTGCTTTGAGGGTGTTTGCTCTTATTCTTTTCTGCCCCTTGAGGCTGGAGCTGTATGGTGGATGATGAGCAGGCATGGTAAGGAGAGGACCACAGCTCCATGGAGCACAAAATCTAGGGTGAATGTGACACATATTGCAAGTAGTCTCTGGAAAACCTGTGTCTGTGGTATAAACCACTGCTCATCCTTCTAAGTCAAAGGAGAGAAAGGTCCTTTCATATCCTGTCCTAAAGCCTGGGTTGAGACAGTCATCTGCACCTGAACTATTTATTTCTGGCTCTCTCAAGTCCCTGGCAGATTGCTTACTTTGAAGTTTAGGGTGTAATTCATCTGAACAGATGTTGATCTGTGCCTTAGGATGGGACTGTCAGGAGCCTTGAATCCAGCATGGGTCCAGAGCACACAGCTTGGGTGAATAACAAGAGTCCTTCACCCTGAGTGAGGTAAATCCCACTCCAGAGGAATATCTCAGATGGATGGGTACAAGTCAAGGTACTGCTGGTGCTCAGCACTCCTGGGAAACATGCCCATGACTATCTGAAAAAAATCCAGAGATGGAGTCAATACAATCTAGCTGTTCTAGGGAGCCTTATCTTTCCCAGGCTTCAAATAGGTCTGACTGCAAAACAAACTGAAGCTTTCCTGAGCAGTAACTCAGTCACTTCAGCCACCCCTTTCTCCTCAGTCACAAGGTGTCTCTCCTCCTGTAGATCTCTGAGGAAACCTCTGGGGGTTACCAGAACCAATCTTACAAGCAAGATGAAGACCCAAATGTGAGCACTGAACAGCATGAGACATCAGCAAATGGCAGTGTCCAGTCGATGACCCGTGTGCCAGAGCAGCCAGCACTTTCCTCCCTCTATTCCAACATCAAAGAAACTGATAGCCTCCCAAAGGCATCTGTAGCTTCCACCATCATCTTTGACCAGGAGGAGAAAGGGGAAGAAGAGAAAGAAGAGACTGAACATGAGAAAGAAGTGAAGTCTATCCTCAAGACAGATAGGAATGTGGCAGATGATGGCTACAAAGCTGTGTGGTTTAAGACTGATGTGGATCCAGATGCTGGAGAGAGGGTTGAAGTATTTGAGGACAATGCAGCAGATAGTGATGATGACAGTGACCAAGGTCTGCAGAAGAATATGGAAGAGGAGGAGGAGGAAGAAGAAGATTATGACAAGGACAATCACCACAGAGGTCTGGGAGTATCCTTTGCCTCAGAGGGCTCATCACTCCCAGCCTCAAAAGTGATGGTCAACTTGTCTCACACAGATGCAGTGACAGAAGATGACATTGAATTATAGTGGAAATAGGCCTGCACTCCCCACAAAAAGATGGCATCTCAGCTGCTTTGCTGACATGAGACCCATCTTTCTGCTCAGGGGTAAGCTGGGATGCAGGAGGACAAGGCTGCCTGTCCTGAAGTTATTCAGGTTGGAAGAGATTACTGCTAAGTGAGACATTGAAATACCACCTAGGATTTAGAGGGTGGGGAGTACACATCTCATGTCTCCACCTTTCTGCCTGTTCTCCCTGGGATCCCTCACACCACATTTCCCAAAGTGGCTGCAGGTACAGCAGAGATGTAGCTGAAGTGGCTTTGAAGCAGTTACCAGTTTAGGTACACAACTCAGTGTTCATCTCCTCTTGGTGGGTAAGTGAACCAGCACTGACCGCTTGGCAGTGCCCTGTAGGACATCGGTTTGGTGCCAGCTGAAGGGTATAAGCCAGCACAAGTCACTCTGACCCTGCATAGCTGCTCCTATGGTCATACCCAGGAGCAATCTTCAGGGCTTGGCTCTGCCTCCACTGCTGAACTCTGTGCTCCCAGCACAAGCAGCTGGCAGAAGCCACCACAGCCACCAGTTTCCTCTGTCACTGGTAAGCAAGGACTGATCACATGTTCTTTACTAAAGGACTTTGTCATCATTTTGTTCTATGTCATAAAACCACTATGTGATAAAAACCCAAACTGTGCAGTACTTCTTTAGCTGTCTGCCTCCTGCCTGCTGGGGAGGAGAGCTCCTGCCAGGACCTGCCTACAAAATGGCAGGGCTATTTCCAGCTCTGGGGTTTTGGCACCAAAGGGTATCATTCCAGAGGTGATGGATGTAGGTCAGCACGTTGTCTCCCACTGTTTCCTTCGTCCAGCAAGGCTCAAGGTGCTCCTTTTATCATTGCTACTGAAGGTGGAGGTCAGCATTGCCTCTAAGTGCTGGATGTCATTGCCATTTCTCTGCTCCTCTTGTCTCAGATGCCAACTCCTTTGCATATCACCCTTCTCCATTCATGAGGAGCCCAGCAGGATCTTTTGCTTTCACCTAGAGCCAAGATGCAGCCTGAGAGCAGACATAGTTCACTAAGAGCAAGTCAGCTCTGTTGTCATTGGCTTATGAGTTCAGGCTTGAGCTGGAGAGCCTGCTGACCTCTGGATTGACTTCACTGGGTGGCAGCAGCATGGCATGTTGATTCCTCCCTGAACCCTCCCCCATTTTTCAGTAATATTGTCCCCAACTATGGTCCTGCCATAAAGCTCCAATTCAGCACAGTGAGTACACCATTTCCAGGCAGCATGGGCAGTAAAGTGTTTGATGCTCTGGTCTAGATTTACACCTCCCATCAACCAATTGCTTCCTCCAACTGGCAACCAAAAGCTGGGCTGATTTCCACTGGCTGTGTGCATTTTTATCTCCTGATCCATCAGCACAAAACTTGTTCTGTTCCTGGTTTTCTCACTTTGGGGCTAGCTACAGAGCAGACATGGGCTGTTGAGTGTTCAGCTGCCAGTAAAAAACTCAGGAGTGTCCAAGACAGGGATGCAGCAGAAGGAACTTAGGTCACAAAAGTTTATCTCAGTTTCTCAGCTTAGCACAACAGCACAGGATTGCAGAAAGATAAAGAAGCAAAAGCAATAAATAATCTTGCCTTTTCCCTGCAATCCAACCTCCACATTGCTGCTATCACTCCAGATAAACCCTTAAGAAAGCAAAGTATAGCTGATGGGATCTGCATGTACACCAAAGCATGAATGATTTCCAAGGAGGCTTTTAACCTCCAGGTCCATGTTTTGTTTCTGCACCCCTCCCTGTCCCAGTGCTGCAAGTGCTCAGTTCTGCTCTCCTTTCTCTAAGGAGTGCTGCCCTTGCTGTGTGGACTGTGTGGACACTGAGATGTGGAAAGCCTTCTTCCTTACTGCAACAAATCCCTGTTTGCCCAGGGCTTACAAGTGCAGTTTGTCTGCTAACAGAGGGTGGAGAGCGTGCCCCGTGTTTATTGAGCAAACATGTTTCCTTAGGGTTATCTCCAGCAAACATTGCTCACTGAGAGCATTGGGACTGACAGAACTCTCCAGTAGCTGTGAATTGCTAGCCCAAAACCTTCAGCCACCAGTGAGGGTGAGGGTAGAGCCTAGCCTGCCCTTTGTGCTGATGCTGCCCATAGGAAGATTGCTGATGGGTGGGCAAAGTTGAAGTGCTTCTACTCTGAACATCTTCAGGCATTATCTTTTTCTCACCTCTGGCTAAAGATCCAAAAATATCCCATGTACTTGCTGTGCACCAAGAATCAGCATTTATGATGGTTCAGTGGTGCTAAGTGCCCAATCAGGGATCATTTTGGCAATGCAGGATTGTGTCCCAGCTCAGTGGCTGACACAACCCAGTGATCTCTGTGGAGGAAAAGCAGACAGGTGAACTAAGAAGCAGATGTGGCACTAACACAGCAGTGAGTGCTCCTCATCGGGTGGGCAAAGGGGACATGCACAGCACTGTGCTTTCTAACCCTCTGGTTATGGGAAAAGACTGGAAAGGACAGAGGAGGCTTAAGAGGAGTAAAGTCCTGATAAAAGCAATCTGATGTTCATCAACCCCTGTGTGCCTGTTTTCTGCAACTGGGACCAGTGCTTATCAGAACCCAGTTATTGCTCTCTACAGCTAAGTTACACACTTGCAGTTGGCTGTTCCTGCCTCAGTGTGTTAATAAGAAGCTTTGAATTGTTTGAAAACATAACGACCTGAAAACTGACAGACTGGCACTGGGAAGGGGAACTGCTGATTGTCAGACACCATCTGCCTTCAGTGAACCAGGAAAAACATGTCTGAGAGAAATGCTGACTCAGACAGAGCTATTTACTGAAAGCAAGGGATAGAGGCAGGCTCAAATCACAGAATCATTATGGCTGGAAAGGACCCTCAA
>VWZX01007331.1:696-65380 GCA_013399015.1 Galbula dea
CCAGCAGGAGCAGGGAGGTGATCTTGCCACTGTACTCGGCACTGGTGAGGCCACACCTTGAGTACTGTGTGCAGTTTTGGGCACCGCAGTTTAGGAAGGACATTGTGGTACTGGAGAGGGTGCAGAGAAGGGCAACTACGCTGATCAGGGGTCTGGAGAACAGGCCTTATGAGGAGAGGCTTAGGGAGCTGGGCTTGTTTAGCCTGGAGAAGAGGAGGCTGAGGGAAGACCTTGTCGCTCTCTTCAGCTACTTGAAAGGTCATTCTAGGGAGGCAGGTGTTGGCCTCTTCTCCTTTGTGACTAGTGACAGGACTAGAGGGAATGGGCGTAAGTTGTGCCAGGGTAGGTTTAGATTAGATATTAGGAAGAATTTCTTTACTGAAAGAGTGGTGAGATATTGGAATAGGCTTCCCAGGGAGGCGGTGGAGTCACCATCCCTGGAGGTTTTTAAGAAGAGGATAGATGTGTTTCTTCAGGTGATGATTTAGGGATAAAAGTAGTGTAGGGCTTTCAGTTGGACTAGATGATCTTGAGGGTCCTTTCCAACCGTAATGATTCTGTGATTCTGTGATTAAGACTCCCCGCAAGATCCAGAGCTGATATTCACTGCTTGCAGATCTGTGTCCACCCTTGCGCATCTCTGGGCAGTAAAACTTCTTTCTCAATTGCTCCTCCAGATGCTGGATTGTCCCTGAGCAGCCTACAAAGCTCCAGACTAGCATTAAATAGCAACCACTAGATCATGTCCTTTTCCCTGCTCAGTTTCAGAAGGAAGAGTCAGGTCTCATATAGCTCAGAAGGAAGGAGGGATTTAGGTGTGCTTTGCTAATGTATGTTGGGGACTGCTGGTGGGAGCCCTGGGAAGCAAGTCACCATTTATTTTTATAGTTCAGTTTGCAAACTCTGATTTCTTGGCAGAGAGGCTGGTCATTGGTCTGCTTTTATCCCTTTGGCAAGATGAGTCATCAAAGATAATGATATTAATTATAGAACTAAACTTCCTTTGCCACAGATTATGTGGGTTCCATAGTTTGTCAATGCTCTATGTTCTCTAGTTTGTCTAGCTCTATGTTAGAACTGGATTGATGATTGCTAGTTAGCTATTGTGGATGCTCAAGCTGCTTATGGCCTTTCTGTGTATATGGAGGAATCAAAACTCCTGATTAGCACATGAAGGAACTGTTTACTGAGTGATTGGATCCCTCCATCCTAATCAGGGAGCAGTTCTGCTTTTGAGAACTTAACATACCTGTCAGCCACCATCTGGAACTCCAGCTATGAAGTTATGGTACAAACTGGAGATGCCTGTGCTGTGTGACATAGAATCATTATGTTTGGAAAAGACCTCCAAGATTAAGTCCAACCATCAACCTACCACCACCATGCCAACTAAACCATCACTAAGTGCCAAATCTACATATGTAAGCTTTAAAGATAGTTGCATGCAGATAATTCTCCCTTGTCTGTTTTGTGAATGGCTTAAACATGGTAGGCAGACAGGCAGCAAGCTCTTATTTTGATACATTTCCACTGTCTTTAGGAAAAAAGCTGCTAAAACTCTGCCTTGAAAACTAATGGTTGAAGGAGGTAAGAGAAGTGGCCTGAGCACTTTCCCTGGGACTTATGCTTCCTTCTGACCTCTGTGTTGCTATCAACTTACAAGGAGCTTCTGTGATTCTCATCTTGGTGATAAATGTGTAGGGTGGTAGACTGAGTGGCAGGTAAAAGCTACTTAGAGATTTTAGCTGGCATTTGCTTGCAGTGATCTTGTGAGGTGTAAGGAGAGGAATTCCACACATACGTCCTTTGTCTGCGCAACAGCACAGGCAATGAGCACAATATAATCCCCATGTCCATGTCTTCTGAACACACTAATGGAGCGCTTGCTGATACTTGTTTATATGATACATGACTAGCTGGAGAAAAGCCCATTTTAAATCTAGCAACTTGTACATTGTTTGACATGCTCCTGACCAGTGAAGGGATCAGTGGAATGAGCGCACTGCAGAGAACATGTACCATACTCTCCAGAGATTCCTCTCCCTTTGGGCAGAGAGGTACTGTTTCAAAGTGCCTCATCCTGCCTTTGTTACTCTATCTGCACTGCCCAAAGGAACTGCAAAGCCACACAGTGATTGACTTGCCTGCACCAGCCTTGAATTTCTTAGCACATCGAGTTTCCAAAGTAAGTCTTGTTTTTCCCCACCCTTGCACAGACTGGAAAAAGGAAAGGCTCATAAGCACAAGGAAGGAAAGGGAAAGACCAGAAAATAATTATGAAAACTCCACAAAAATAACTTGGATGTTGTAGTCAAGCTGCTTCTCTGGAGTAACTCAATACTGTTCTTCATGAACGTTTCCAAACACCCATGAGTCAAGCTCTGAAGGACTTGAGGATTTTGAGCCTAGGAAGAGGTTAAATAGCTGATCACACCGCCTGATTTGCCAAAGCCTAAATGTGGCATCACCTAATCCCTCTTCCCACAGCTTGTCCCTATAATAAGAGAAACATTGAGTTAAACAATAGCAGAGGAGGAAGCTATCAATGATGCAAGACATGTAGCATGTTCTAAGGTGAGTTCTGGAGAGGCTTGTCCTCGGTTCCTGCTGAGCTTGTAGGAACACTGTCTCTCTATGTAAAGGTCAAATGGCCCATAACTGTGTACCCCAACAAAAGGCTGCCATCATACAAATAAAGCATTAAGGCATAATGAAGAGAGCAAGTTAAAAGAACAGTTTCCAAATTGAAATCTGAATTTCCTTGTATTAAGTTTACGTTGGAACTCAGGATGATGGAAAAAGTGATTCTAACCTTTTCTGTTTGATTAAAAATCCCCTCTGAATTCCAGCATGCTGGCAAAATACCAGCTCACAGAAGTAATTGCCTTTTTCTAAACTACATACCTGCTTGTGAAATCTTATTCAGGGAACTTGGTGTAATTACTGCCCTTTCCTTCAAATAAATGGCAATATAGTGCTGCTGATCTAGTCTGCCCTGTCACGTTCCACAGTAGAGAGAACTTAATTTTCAAGAAACCTGTACATTGGCTCATATAGAATGTAGGTGCAGATTTTTCTTCTCTAAATCCTTCTCAGAAAGGAACAAAAAAAGAGAAGACCAAATGCAGTTCATACTCAGAGAAAAGATGTTTTTGTTCTTCTGACCTTGTGGAAGCTCTTCTGTCTAAGGACAGGTAGAGAGGGGCATGAGAGGATAAGAGAAGCAAGTAATACTAGAACGTTCATGTGATAGAATCCCTCACACACAGACAGGAACAAATAAATAGGTTTTTCTGCATACCTTCTTGGGGAAACCTTGTTTGGTGATTGAGAACTGTTCTTGGAAAAAGGAAGCACTGTTGGACACAGATTATCACCTTTAGGAGCATGACTTTCTGAACCAGCAAGAACATACACAGTCTGGAAGGCTTCATGCAGTGCCTGAAGTCCTTGTGGGCTTGGGAAATCAAGTACTTGCCACAAATGTGAGAAACAATACAGGTGGCTGGGACTGACCAAATATCTTAACTCCGAAGGGAAAAGAAAAAAAGGTGTTTGGATGTGTGTACAGCTGCTGATGGGGAAATATATGCATCTTTTCATGGCCATACTGGAGACACAACTGCGTGCATTGTATAGAGAACCTCAGGGTGCTTGTCATTTGGTGTGGGTTTTTTGGTGGCGTGCCTGGAGAGCTTTACAAAAGTGACATGCTGGACAAACTTACCTGAATATGGAGGACTTTGTAACTACCTCTCTGGAAACACTGCCTCTCAAGCTGCTGCTCTGTTCCCTCTCTGTAACAGGGTTGCTTCGTCCCCTGCCTTGCTGCTGAACTACCATGCAACCATATTAAGTAACTGCGAGTTTGTGGCTGAAATGGTTGTGCTGGGGTTTTTTTCCCCTCCAACACGACTGGGGAAGTTTCACTCTGACATCACAAGTGGCTTCAGAGCAAGTGTTGAAAGAAAACCCCTATGCCACGGTGCTGCAGTGTTGCTTTTTGCTGGCAAAGCTCTTTGTGCTGCTGCCCCTTCTGAGTGAATCCTGCTGAAATATCCTGGAAAGGCTGGCAAAGGAACAATAAAGAGCAGGAGCCTCTGCACAATGCACGGAGCAGAGGCAAGAGCTGTGGCACGTGCTATAGTATTGGTATGCCCTAGCTGCTGTGTCAGGGCTGACTGCTGCCATCAGCAAACAGAAAACCTCTTGTCGTTTCCTGTTAACAGCAAGTCTTTTTTTGTGATGGCTAAAGCACAACTGCAGTCAATACAATGAAAACGAATCTACTATGCGTGTTTTAGCAGCGGGTTAGTGGTTTGGTTTGTGAACTCATATGCCCAAACAATCAAGCACAAAAAGCTTTGTGCTCTGAAAGCCATTTTATACCTACTACAAATAATTTTGGCCTACCTGAGCACCTTGCTGGTGTATACTGGAAAATGACTAATAGACCTCACCTTCTCCCATCCCCTTTGAGAGAATCAGAAATCTCTTAAGTGTTGCATTTCAGCATGACATAACTGGCACAAACAATGTGCTGTATGAGTGACCGTCAGAAAATCATGGTGTTATGGTTTGGGTTAGAACAGAATTAATTCTGTTCAGTAACTGTGTTTTCTAAAAAGTATTCCATGACCACGTGCATAGGGTCGTGTCAGTTTCCCCCCCTACACACACCTTGCCTGGACTGTCCCTTTAAGAAACCTGAGATTCCTGACTCAAGGACACTGCAAACCCCGCCACCCAGGGCGGGGGAAGCTGGGGGAATGCTGGGTTTCTCCGGGGGACTTTTGTTGACTGGACCACGAGGAAGCCCTGCTCCTCTTCTCCCTCTGCTGTGGTTTTGGATGCTGTTTTCTGCGTTGCTGCCTGCTTCTGCTCTCTGAGACACACGTGCTAGTTTCTTGGACTGGGAGCTGCTACCGGGGACTCAGGGAAGCTGCTGTGCTGGCATCTGGACGGTTCAGTATTTTGGGTCCTGTATATGTTTATACTTGTTTCATTTATATCTGTTGTTATTATTATTAAAGCAGTTTTTAGGTTTTTAACTTCCAATCCAGTCTCTCCTCTAACTGCCGCGTGTGGGGGCTGGGAGGAGCCTTTAAACCCACCACACATGGCCACATAAAGGTAGAGCTGATTCAAGGTGCTCTGTTCAGCCTCAACCTTGTCCCTCAACCTGTAGTCAGATGGATGCAAATTCTGCAGAAAGACCTGGACATCATTACCAGATATGCATGCTGCAATGAAGGCTAAACTGGGGGTTACTGGGCAGTTGAATTGGACTGACACATGGCCTGGTCACTTCTCTCTAAATGTGTATATTGCTTCTTGCTCTATACCCTGTAATTTCCTTTCCCTTTTCACGCATCCTGTACAAATGTTCAAGTGTAAACTCTGCCAACCTTTACTTCTCACACCCTTTTGGAGTGCTTCCCCAGCACTGTCTTTACTGCTCCCACTGCCTTATTCAGTGCATTTCACTGTCCCATTCTCGGGATAACAACTGCTGTAATGAAGACGTAAAGAAAGGGCAATAAAGATAGAAGCAAAATTATAGCCAGCAAGATTTAAGCCTAAGAGTTCTGTGTCATTTCCAGACCTTGACAGATCTTTAGTATTCTCAACTGTATAGAAGGAAGAAACTTTTTTATTCCTTTTTCTAATGAAGTATTTACTTGGTTGTTACCTCTCCCCTGTGTTGAATACAGTGAATCATGGGTACAATTCCACTTGCTTCAGCAAGTATTGAGGTTGTGATTAGACTGCCAGAAGAGAAAGACATTGCAGACGCTAACCAGTGATTCAGCAGTGCGCATCTGATTCCGGCAGTGCTGACCAATACGTGCGTGTTTGGGAATGTGCCAAGGATGATTTTTTCATTCTGTTGCACATAGAAATTAAGATTTTTTTATTTATTTTCAGCTGCATTTCATTTTGATATGTAAAGAAATAGACAGAATTTGCATTTCTTTTTTAATAATGTTTCAGGACCAGGGTACAAAAAGGTTAATGCATTAGTTTTTCAGACAAGCGATAAATGTACTACAATAAGCACATCCTACATACACAGAATATATTTCTCTATATAATATGAACACAGATACAAAATAAGTTATACTTGTCTTTGTTTTTCATCACAGTAGGAGCTCAGCTTATATAAAGTGACAACAGGAATTGGAACATGCTGCTGCAAAGCAACAACAAAAATCAGAAGAGTGCTTGCATGTGTGTGTTTGGGAAACAAGAAATTGAGGGATTTCTGTCAAAATCAGGTCTTGAAAACAAAAATTCCATAGAGTGTGAAGGAGGAGAGGGAAGGTCTCTTGTGTAGAGGTTCTGGAGGTGTTCAAGTGTTGCTGTGTGGTGAGGAGGAAGGTGGGTGAAAGCTGTCAACATCTTGGCTATATTAGTGGGGGCACAGGCAGTAGAGCAAGCTCTGCCCACTGCCATGCTGTGTTCTCTGCTCTTATGATGAACCACCTACCTGACACTGCAAGGTTCTTTACAGTAATAATGGGACCTAGTAGCTTCCACTGCGCATGAGTGCAAACATATCACTTCACAGAAATGAGAAACACCACTGTTTGAAGAGAAAACACTATCCACGGGTTGTGAAATATTCTGTGAGCCTGGGAGTGGCATTCCTCCCTTCCAACCCACCTGATGTCTGCTTCTAATGCCCCATCCTTCTGTTTCCCTTCAGTGGTTCTGGCCATGCCTGTAGAACAAATCTTACCCAGGGACTGAACGGAAAGGTAGTGGTTACAGGGAATTTTTAGTGCTGCCCCACAGCAAACAATGAGGAACCCCTGCTGCCCAGCTGAGAGCTGTTTCAGATTTTTTTTTTTTCTTTAGGAACAGGGAAATGCTTGTGAACAGTGAATCATATTTCCTAAAATTCTTAACTCTGGGGTTTAGTATCTACTATTTTAGTGTGGCTTATGTTAATTAGGAAGTGCTCTTTAAGTTGGCCAATAGCTTGTAGACCTTGTGGTTTCCTCTTCACTATTGAAATCTCAGTCTCCTGAAGTTTGTGAGACTCAGTAAATAGCAGAAGGTGCAGCCAAAGCTCAGAAGTGATACTGGCAGTTAGCAGATTTCTGTTATTGCCTATTCCACTCTCAAAAAATACAGCCCACTTTTTCTTCTACTCCCACCTGCAGATTCTTTTAGTCTCAACATCCATTCTTTACTTTGACATTTAAAGACTACACATTAGAAAGCTGGGACATTTACACTGGAAGAGTTAACTGCATATTATTATGAAGAAGGATTGGACTTTTTTGTTCTGCTTTAGTTTTTACTTCATACAGCAAAATAGGTAAAAATCCAAAGGTGATCTCACATCTAAAGGTATAATTTAAGTAAACATGTTTTGCTAGATTTTTTTTCCCTTCCCTCTCCCCTGTAACCTTCCTTTCACTCTGTTATTTTCCTTTTGGATGGAGGGAGGAGATGGGAAGGGAGCTCATTTGGCAGCTCATGACCCTCCAACTTGACTTTAATGAGATGATTCGCCAAGGCAAACTCCTCATCATCCAGCATGCCATCTTTGTCAATGTCAGCCAGTTTCCATATCTTGCCCAGAACTGTGTTGGGCAGCTTAGACCTTACCATCTCTTTCTTTGCATTGGCACCAGTTATTTTACCATCAACAGGCGAGAGTGTGTAGAAGATTTCATCATACATGGGCTTGTCCCTGGCTACCACCCACTGGGCATCATCAATCCCTTCACCAGCACCTTCACCATAGCCATGGCCAAACGGACCATGCAAGGTGCCCTCGAAGGCTCCTCCCTTCACCATCTGGGTTGGCCGCTGTGACTCTTCCTGGCGTACAAGCACCATGAGCTGGGCGATGTCATTGGCCAGCATGTCTTCCACAGTCTCCAGCAGCTTGCTCTTCAGAGGCTGGAACTTGCTAAAATCCTGGGCTTGCAACTGATCCTTCAAGTGGGACAATACAGCAAGAGGTGAGCAACATGGCCACATACAGTGCAGTAACAGTGTAGAGTAGGATACTTGTCTGGCTGTTTAACTCAAAAACCTGCTATTGCAGAGGTGGGGAGCTGAGCATTCCCTCCTGTGATAGCTCTGCTCCTCAGCATGTGATGGGGTCTCCTTGGCTGGCCTTGCTCTTACTTAAATCTTCTTTAAACTCTACAGAAAATTATATTCTCAGCTTACAAAGTGGGCACTGACATGGTTCAGAGAGGGGAAGTGGCTCAAAGGCACACATGATGGCTGTATGCAAGACTCCTCTTTTCCAAGCCACACAGAAGCTATATTCTTGAAGACCAAACTGTTCAAGGCAAACTGGTTGTGCAGCTCTTGCAATATCATCCAACTAGCGCTCTGCACTGCCTCCTCCTCTGCACTACAGGAAGGAGTTACCACTCTTGCAAAAGAATAGTTTACCCAACATCATGCAGTGCATCTTTCTGATGCCATAAAGAAAGTAGCACATCTGTAAAGAGGTGAGCATGTCTTTTACAGCGTGGCTCACTTTATGCGATTTTCACAGCTAACCACAGGTGCCTTGAGTAGGGCCTGTAAATAACTCTTCCTAAAAACTGCAAAATGGCCTACAACATCATCCTTCACCCTCTACTCATTAAATCCACAGTATTTACTCCTACTGACTTGGTATAGCTATTTTTAAACACTAAACCACACTTTTTAAAAAGCAGTGAGTAGCATCTTCTAATGGATACACTCCACTGATCTCATTCTCAAAAACTTAGAGAAAATATACTTTAAAAATAATGCAGATGCTGTGTTTTCCATTGGGAGCTAGTAATGACTTCAACAGCTAGTCACTCAGAACAGGATTCTGCTTGGAATGAAGCCATGTAGCACTGTAGCAGTGTCCAGCATTGTTTGACTATACAATACAAAGCTCTGATCCAAGGTCCTTTGGACGTACATGAACACTGGTTCACGTGAACAGAAAGCCTGCTTCTCTACTTAAAATAGAAGAGGGGGTTTAAATGTTCACAGCCTCCTTTCTCTCTTTCTAGAAACAGAGAATGAAGTAGAAGACAAAAAAAAATACAGCTCTTGAGGAGAGGGACATATGCAGGCTTTTCAGGATATAGCTTTCCTTTTAATATGAATTAACAGTATTCTTAGGCCTGAAAAATCTGCAAATGAAAGCTAGAATTAAGAAAAACAGAAGAAATAATTTGCTGTCAAGTGCTATTCAGGTAAAGATTTGAGAAATGAAGGCAGCTGTCGCTTCACGAGCTCTATGTGCAAAAAGTGTCCATGCCCAAATATAGCCTGCACATTTTTTAAGGCCCATGTCAGTATTACAACAGGCTATTTTCACAAGCAGCATTAATCAATGTCTATGTGCCTTCTGTCATTTTCCCTGCAGTTACGCTAATGCTCTTCATGTGGATGTTTGGTGCTCTGGCCAAGATGCCACTGCTTACCTGCATCTTTCTTAGATTAGGGAAGTCTCCTGGTGAGATCTGATGCTCCCGTTCAATCCGGGCATAAATCTCTCCCAAGTTGTTAACAAGCTCTTTCTTTTTATTGTCTTTCCCAAACATTGAGGGCATTTCCTTTTTTAGGGAACTGATGATGTAGGCATGGACCTGAAGGGCATTAAATGACATGGAATGAAGACCACAAGCATTACTAGACCACATGAGAAAATTCGTCCCAGCAGAGAACATCTATGCCTAAGGCTCAAGCCTATTTTGTTCCACCATGAAGGGCAAACTCAGACCCTCAGCTTGTCTGTACCTACTGATTGTTGCTCCAGTGCTACATGCTGCTCAGCTGTGTCCTCTAGCTATGCAGAGACAAGGTTGGGCAAAGCAAGTCTTGGGCATACAGAGACTAACATTCATATGCACTTCCTGAAGGGAGCGTTGTGGAGTCTTTTTCTTCCACTATATGTGGCCTTCCAGGGAATAGTCCCTTTCCAGTGCAAACCAAACACATGAGTTTTGGAGCCCTCTAGACTTGTTCAATGTTTTGCTTTGTTTTGTTTAATTGGTGGACCAAGCATCCTTGCACAGAAAGTCGTTTAGGGATCTTTTGATTATATCTTCTCAGTTGATATGGCGTTCTTCCCTGCATACTGAAGGGGTTAATTCAGCTCATTTCACATATTCGGAGAAACAACAGGCTTATTTGCCATTCTTGTGAGCCTCCACCTCCTTTGAATCCATGTAAGCCAGGTATTTCTCTTGACTAATGACGTTTAAGAAAAAAGACCTAGAGCTTACCAGTTCCCTTGGTATGTGATTCTGACATACTGAGTTGATCCTAATTCTCAAGTTGCCACCACAGAGCAAATGCTTTTGAGATTCCTTCAAATGCTACCTGCTTTGATCTGTGGCTACCTTCCTCACTCTGGCCTGTTGTGATTGATGCACCAAGCAAAGGAGGTGCTGTTGTCCTCGTAAGTGCACAGGACTAATATGCTGGGCCTGAGTGAAATGGGACAGAAAAAGAGCAGGATCCACCAGCTCTGCAAGCCGAACTGGCCAAAACCACTTCCCCACAGCCTGCATACTGCACACAGTCCAAACTGAATGCTTGAGGTGTTCTATGCCAAACCTACCTTGGCCAGCCGTGCTCGCTTGATGAGATCATTCAGTTTCCTCAGGGCTGCGTTGCGGGGCAGGCTCTGGATATCCCTGAACAGGTCCTGCTCCTCTGCCTCAAACAACTTGCGGTTGTCAGGGATGAGCAACTGATGGGACCAGAAGGAGCCAATGTAAACCCTGATGACCTCAGGAGTGTTGACGATCTTTCCCAGGGACCACATGAGGGCACCGTACACCCGCATCAACTGCTGAGTCTCTATTTGGTCAGCCTTGTTGAGAACAACTCTCATCTTGTCCTCATGGTTCTTCAGGGCCTTGATGACCTCAGAGAATTCATCAGAGATGTCCAGCTTGTGTGCATCAAAAAGGAGAATGATGCGGTCAACCCGTTCTGCAAACCACTCCAGTACAGCAGCAAAGTCATAACCTGAACACAATGGTGGAAAAGAAGAGATGCACACACATGGGAGTAGAAATGCCTACCTTCTGTACCTGAACTATGCTATCTTGCAAAGAAGCAGCTTCCCCGGGAGATCAGGAAGCTTGATACAGGAAACAAGAAACATCATTCCTTGTCCCAAACAAGTCTTGAACTTGTGCTAGACACTTCACTCAAATGTGGATCATGGGGAAACTGCTATATTCAAATAGCTACTGCAGAAGTCTTGCATGTGGCAACAAGAGAGGTCTAATTTCTGAACTACTGGGCATCCGCATAGCCTACAAAGGCTGTAGAAAGCTGCATAATTGCAGTACTTGCACCCAAACTGGTTGGAGATGTGTATCGCTACTGCTTAATAACTCTCAGGTCTTGTCTAGTTTTGCGAGACTTCCCATCCAATTCAAAACCCAGGATGGAAATGACCTGCCTTACCTGAGTAACCGTCCTGTCATACCTGCTGCATGTGCACTAAAAATGATTTGTGTTTACTTTGCTAAGCACTTGATGCTGACAAGACCGCGTTGCTGTGAGCAACGGTAGACTCAAGCTACAAACTGGATTCAAATTTCACATGCCTCAGAACTAAGAAAAATAGATGCACAATGTTAGACTTGGGCCAAACTCTACGCAATACAGGGTAGAATAAATAGTGAGCGGGGAGATATTTTAAAAACATCAGCAACAGCAGCAACAAAATAAACTTCTTTCCTAGCTCTGTGGTGTGTTTTTCATCTTCTTTAAAGCTCCACTGAGAGACTGGTGCTCTCCTGCTCTGTCAGGCTCTCCTATGCTGTGCAACATTTGGAGTCAGCTGTGTTGCCACTGTTGCCCTCTATTAGATCAGGACAGAGCATATGCTATTCCTATTCAAATCCTTTAACATACTACTTTAATATTGGTTTTCATGAATAAATGTAGGATAATTAGTACAGTAGGTTTTTTCCAACCTTTTTTCTTTTCTTTTCTTTCTTTTTTTCTTTCTTTCTTTCTTGTCTTATCCAAAACCTAGAGGGCAACCAGTGCATCCATTAGATCAGAACTACAGAAGTGAGGACTGCTGAGCTCTGATCTTCATTTTTGCTACTGGCTTTTTCTCTCTTGTGACAAAGCAAATTGGGGTGAAACCCTGGCTCTCAAGTCAGGAGTAAAGCTGTGTGAACTTTCTCTTCAGCTGTATAAATTGTTATTAACCGTTTGCCACTGAGAACCTTTATACAACCATAAAGTATTTTTACTGGGCAGTGTTTTGCTTTGGTCATTTATTGCTTGCTCCTTACAAGAAAAGGAGCAGGGAGGAAGTGCTCTTGGATGTGGACAACTTGCCCTACAGATCTACAGAAATCAGAGATGGAAGAGACAGATATTTGTCCCACCAGTAGCCTTCTGCTCACCTGGGACACAGGTGCCTTTTCTAGCAGCAGCAGCAAGCAATGCTGGACCCTGGCTCTTTGTTTGATGCTGAGAACTTCAGAGAATTCAGAATTAGTATTACCTTTGACAGAGACCTGCTGAGCGTTCAATGCATTATATTGATATCTGTGTAACTTGCTGAGTAACAGTAGAGGAACAGCCAGGCTTCAGGCTCAAGTGGGGAAAATGTCTGCAGCTGACACCGAGCCCACGTTTTAGCAATTCACGACAAGTGAGGACTGATAATACTGCAGTTCGAGGACTAGGGAGACTGACCTTAGCTCTCTGATCTGCCTGGGGTCTCAGGGTTTGTTCAAAAATATCTTTCAGTGTTTAGCTCTGGTTTTATCATATATCAAGCCTGGATCCACAGTACAACTTAGAGGGTATCCATTCTGTGAGCTTCCCTTTCCTGTTCATGAACAAAAATCTTGCTCTACCCAATAAGAAAAGGGAATTCGTATCTGCTCAGGCCTCTGCATGTTCCCAGCTGCTACAGTAACAGTCTTGAATATCCCTGTGGACTTAAATTAAATGCAGAGATTGATTCTTATTTTCTTTCCCAGCTTTTTTACTTGTTTGGAAATACTCTCCGGACAGCTGCCCTGCACAGCTCTATTAGAGAACAAAGCCCTGGAGAGTAACATTTGATAACGTTTCAGAGCAGCCACAACAATATGGACTTATCTGCATTCCATGCTGGGACAAAAGCCCAACCCAACCTCTTCTATGTCCCACTTGCTTTTGTGCTTAGGGAATGTGTGAGCCCTCTCCTGTCAAGCCCAGCTAAGCAGGAAAAATCTCTGTGTGCAGTTCTAACAACTGCTAATCACACCTGGAGGTACTTGGCAGGAAAACCAAGGCGTAAGTGCATATATTTTGTTTATTGCCAGAACACTTCAGAGAAAAAGCAAGGAAAACTATCATGACTATTGTATTGTTCCTTAAAACATAGCATGACCTGTGGAATAGGCAGGTGGGACAGACTTTTTTACATCTATGTGGAGTCACTGACTGGAATAGTGTTTTCTCATACAGACAAGTCCCTAGAGAATGGCTATGTAGGTGATTTATAGGGTTGACTTCTTAGTTTTGCTTTTAGCATATAAAAGAGTAGATAGTTACTAAAGCATTTGGATAGCAGGGTGACAGACTGTAAAACCATAAAGGCAAGCTATTAATAAAGCTATTTAAAAACAAGGTTTTAAATTCATATTTTAATGTTTAGTTTAGACTTTATTTTTCAGAGGACTCTTCAACAGCATAGAGACATTTTGCCTGACTCCAGCCAAAGCCTGAGGTGCCAAACATATCAAGCTCATTCTGGAACAAAATCTAGGCAATAGAGACTTCTATTTCCTCCCCTCCCCCTGCACTTTTTTTAATTCACAGATGCAGAGGGCCTGACTCTTTCTTCTGGCAGTTTACTAGCATGAGCTAAGACCAAGAACTCATCTTGATCTACAGTCAAATTACGAGTTTTCAAAGTGTTCCCTTGCTCATTCTACATGAAAACGTGTTATGTCTCTCTACACCCTCTCTTAGTGTTGTACAGTGTTGCTATGGCCTCTCACAAAGAAGCCAGTTACTATCTCTGATTTGGCAGGGTTTCAGGGATGGGTGAAGCAATCCACATTAACATAGTACAGTTTTATTGCAAAGCTACAGAACATTTGGGAAGCATCTGCCTGCCAAAGCTGCCTAAATACAAAACCATTATTAGAAGGATGTTCAGGGGAGAATTTTCTGTTCAGTAATTCTGCTCTGTAGCTGCACTTGCATTTCTGTTGAAAAATTATGATGCATATTTAAACATTCTCTAATACCACTGATGCAGGTTTTTTCACAACTTCCAGACAAGGTCAACTTGAATAGAAAATGCATCCAAACCATAGAGCATTAGGCAGACAAGATGATCATGGTAATTTTCTTCCATAAGATGTTTTTTCATGGGACAGATTTCCTTCTGACAGCACAAACAGGACTTAACAGATCTAACTGTTAAGATCAAATCAGATCTGACAAGTCAGCAGGACTATCAGTAGACTCAGCCTACAGAGAAAATTATCTTCTTGCAGACACCCTGCCACCTTGACTCGATAAGGCAAACTGGCTTAAGGAAGACTTGCCTGTGCAGTATGGCAATACCTGGCAGCATGCATTTCACTGAAGTCTGGCAGGATTATGCAATTACATTTCTGTCAAGTCAGACTAGGCATGACACAGTCTTTATTCCAACTGTGGGAAGGTGGCTGGTACCTGACCCAGCATAAGATCTGCCTGGCTGTAACATTTTAAAACCAACTGAGACTAGCAATGAGTGTGCATGTATTGGTTCAGCATTTCTCACCATATAGTTAAACTGGATGGGGTTTTTTTTTTTGTTTATTTGGGGTTTTTGGCTGATATTAAGTGCACTACTGTGGAACCGTGGGCACAGCCCATACAGTACTGGAGTACAGTGGGGATGGAATAGGAACAGTTAGATCAAGACATGCTGAAAAACCCAAACTTGCTGCTTTGCACCAGGTATCTCACAGCTTGTTGTCACTGCTTTAAACTATGCTGCTACTTTTGTTAATCGCCTCTTTCCTGCTGAATTTTAGTCACTTGGAACTCCCTTCTCATCCTGCTTAAACGTGGTGCTATCCAGAGCCAGAAAATTCACTGGAGAGGGGAAGAATTTTATGACTGTGTCCCTATCTGTCAACAGACAGATTGGCTGTGTGTGCCTGAGGACAGCATCAGAAGATAAGACAGTTGGCATAACAAACACTGACTACCTAGAGAGAGAAAACAGTTCTTGGAGAAGAAATGAATGCCTGTTCCTGGGAGCTAATGACTTGATCTGAATTTTAAAACTAAATAAGAGGGTTTGGAGGCTCAGTCTAACTGGTCACAGAGATGTCCTGCCTGAAAGCCCTTCGAAGTTCAGAGAAGACTGTGTCATGGCAAAACAAGCAGGCAGGAAGTGACACAGATTTTGAGGAATCCCTTTGAGGACACATAAAGTGAGTTGGAAGCTGTTGTGAGACCCAAACAGGGATGGCACAGTGGAGAAGGGAGGGTGCTGGGGAAGAGTATGAGATGAATCAGCTGGGGCCGAGTGGGAGAACAGTGATTTGGGCAAGTTTCTCTCAAGGTCAGGAGCTGGTGGTGCCAGCAAAGAGAGGACAGAAGAGAAGCTGAAAAGAGGGGGATGGGTATTGAATATACCTCACTTCAGCTCATCCTAAACCATCCTTTTAAAAAGCTGCCATACTACTCTCCAGAAGCAGCTGCCTTCTAAGTGCATATAAAGAGATTCCTGTAATATTTATCTGTGGGTGTGTTGGGAAGTAGACAAAAGTCCCTCAAGATTAAAAGATTTCTATGAATGTTACATGCTATAATTTCTAAAGTAGGCCTCAGCTTGCCAATCACTCCTGCCTTTGCCTATACTCAAATAAATAACCTAACCTGGAGCTGCTGATTCATAGGAGTAGGAGCTACATCGTCCAGCCCGTGCTCTGCATTTCCTCCCTCCGAGAACCAAGAACAAAAACTTTACAAATGTTTTAGAGACTTAAAGGTTTCCAAAGCAAAGGCAAAAGGACTAAAAGCACAGCAAATCTGCCTATGTTCTGAGCTAGGAAAGATGGGCGGGTATCTGATTTTTAATGCTAACATTTCCATTAACAGTACCTGGAGTGGCAGACTGTGTCTAACACAAGGGTTTCAGGGTTAGGAAGAGACTGGGAGCCTGACAGGTCTCTTCCTTTATGTCACTGGAAACTGACTGAAACCTTTCTAGAAATATTCAAATCAGGGGGAGTAAAACTGACAGAGCATTGTCCAGAATAAACAGCCTGTTTACTTTCTAAGTTCTACACAGCAGAACTTGCCCCCTCTACATTTCACATGTTTGTATCTTTGTTGTTTGTGACAGATGGGCTGGGTGTTTCCTGGTACTTGGGCCAATCCTAGCCAGATTTTGAGACCTCAGAATACTGGCCAAGTTTTCCAGAGATGTCAGTGCATAGCACCACTGATGCACAGCTGGAATTCCAAGGATTTTTTTTTTTTTTTTTACTGTGGTGTCCAAACACAAACTGAATTCTCTCAGTACACAGTTTAAACCTACAGAGAAATCACATTTGAAAACCTGGCTTGAAATGGCCATCATTAACTGATAGCTGCTACCAGTGACCAGGAAACAGTCCTCCACTGTTGCTCAGGATGTTGAAATAATACATGATGGGCATAAATAATGCAAATTGATGAGATATTGAGGGGCAAGACTATCTTTCCTTGATGAAACAAAATACTTCGAATGAGTGCAGGGTTGATAATAAGATGGACAAATTGAACAGCTGTTCTAAAAATCAGACATGGTAACACAAATTAAGTGCTTGCTATGTGTTTACAAGAGTGAAAAAAACCTCACAGCCCTTTCTATCTGTGCAACTACTTAATCTCAGTTCTTTTGCATTACTTTCTTCTTTTTCAGTTCTCAAACTGCAAAATATAGCACTATTTCCAACCCACACAGAATCATAGAATGGCTCAGGTTGGAAGGGACCTTAAAGATCGTTCAGTTCCAACCCCCCTGCCACGGGCAGGGATGCCAATTACTAGACCAGGTTGCCCAGAGCCACATCCAGCCTGGCCTTGAACACCGCCAAGGATGGGGCGTCCACAACCTCTCTGGGCAACCTGTTCCAGTGCCTAACCACCCTCCTGGTAAAGAAATTCCTCCGAATTTCCAACCTAAATTTCCCCTCTTGCAGCTTATAACCATTTCCCCCTTGTCTTGTCACAGTTTGAGAACCTAAAAAGTCTCTCCCCTTCTATCCTATAATCCCCCTTTAGGTACTGGAAGGCAGCTATCATTAAGACAGCCCTCCCCCACAACAAAATCACGTTTTGATCTTCCCAAAACCCAAACAGAATCTTCAGTGTTTGTCTACATCCTGCTTTCAGGTCAAAAGACTTAGGTTTATGGCTTCACATATTATTCATATTATATTCACATATTATTCATAGAATGAATAAAAAGGATGAGAATGGTACAGATCTGCTCATTTTTGTACTGCTCTTAGAGAAAGCACAGAACTGTGTGACTGCAGGAGCAGAGCCTTTCAGTGGAACAGTACGTGTTTGTGAGACTGATAAAATCAGGCAAGTTGGCAGAGCGGTTACTGGACTGCAGTAATGAAGTAACGAACTGCGAAGTCAAACTAACCCATGCATTTTCACCCTCCCAGAGGGAGCGAAATACAAAATGAAAGCAAATACCACCACTGAGGAGTATTAAAGCAAATATTTGAAATGCCTTTCAGAGTGGATGCTTTCAGTTGTTTATCATTCTGCTGCTAGCACACGGCTTAACTCCTTGGAAAAAATATTTTCTTGTTGCCACTGTCCCCTAAACAATGTTGCATGAAGTGGGAGAACATTAATTCCCTTAGTGTTTGCCCTTCCCTTTCAAGCACAGCTATTTGAGACACAATTAGTCTGAGAGTTCTGCACTGCTTAAGACTGTTGCTATTAGCATTTTGCTTCTCACTGTCAGGCTGGGGAGTGACTAAATATCCCTAGTGCTAAAGCTGATGGTCACTTGGGAATTCTTCCTACCTAGGAGACACAGCAAGGCTAGTGTGTGTTTCCTCTTTTTTTTTCCTTAGCTGTTTGCAGGCAGCAGAACGAACTGGGTGGAATGCTGGAAAAGTGCATACTGGAAAGAAAGCTGACAGAGAATGAAGCTGCCTCCTGGCTGGGACCTTGTGCTCACTAACACAGGAAAGGGAGAAGGCAACATATATAGGTTGAAGATGAAGCAAAAGTTCAGAACCTATTTAGGAAGTACTACTATGAAACAGAGATCAAATACAACTTAGCCAAGGTATCACTGAGCTTGGCAGACTTGGATCTGCATAGCTCAGAGAATGTGTATGTGCAGACTGACAGTCAGCAGAATGTGTAAGGCTCAGCTACCAGGGATGGCACTGCTACTGAAGAGCACGAGTTGCTGTTACCAGGTGGCTCCATTAGCATGGCAGACTGTTCCAAGATGATAAATCATGAGGAAGTCCTAACTCCTGTCCTGGCTCTGCTGTAATGCATAACCTGACCTGTGGTACTCTCTTTTGTCCTCATTTACTTCAGTGGTCTTTTTCTTCTTCCCTCCCAGCAGGATGGCCTAGGCTCATTAAGTGACACCAGAAGTGTTTTGCAAATTGATAGCCATCCATAGCATTACAAAATCATCAAAGAAGCCAAAGGTGTGCTGCTTGGGCACAAATACTTCCCGTATGAGCATCTCTACATCCTGCTGCTGAACCCTCAGGCTCAGCTGGAAACAATAAAAGAAAGGACACAGAGCAATAGACAAGATAATGCAATGGCTAGTTCTTTACATGTCTGTTCTCAAGGCAAGGGTAATACAGAAGCACTGAAGGACAGGATGCTTTGGGCCATCACATCCTGTGAACACTTCCCATTAGGCCTGTAAATGAAACCTGTATATCCTAGAAGGTCTAGATACCACACCTGTGACACTATGGGTGACCATCATGAAGAAGTGCATGAGTCATAAGAGCTCAGTATGACAAATAACTGCAGGCAGCCCCTTTGCTCCACTTTTTACTAGAGCCTGAGAGCAGCACCAGCTGTGTCAGTACTGGTGATCTCATTACATGCCAAGGGCATGTGGACTTCAGCTATGACAGACTGCATCACTCTCAACCGCCTGACAGGCCTAAACCTGCAGGTCTGCTACTGGGAAAGTTCATGGTCTGCTCCCTGAGGGAAAGGTGGCTCTTACCCTGTAGTGGCATCCTGGAAGAGAGCCTTGCGCAGCGATCTGATCCTCTGGATAATACAGCACTCCTTGGAGGAGTTTCCTTTGCAAAGCTCTGCTGCTGGCTGCATAAGGCTAATTGCCACTAACACTGCCGCACTGGTGTTTCTGCATACTGTCCATCAGGGAAGGGACTGTATTAGATCTGTCAGGTTAGTCTTTCCAACAGCAACGAGGCACTGAATTTAAATCAGAGGAGAGTTGAGACGAAAAACTTCAGAACCTTGTCTCAGGCCCTGAATTGTTCCTTTAAAACCCAGTTTTTTTGCATCTGCTCCTTGAAACATGGATGCAATAACAAGAACAGCTATTGCCTTGAAATTCAGGGGTATAAGGTGGCCCTCACAGATTGCTGAGCTTTGATACTATGGTATTCTGCTAAGATGGCACTGTATAGACCAGCTAATGCTCTTGATGTCTAATGAGAAAGGAGACAGACTTGTGACGTTCCAAGTGAAAAAAGTTCCCTATTTTTAGAAATGCTGCTGGTTCCCATGGGATGGGCAGGCTGCGAAAGCCTGCCACATCTTTTGCATCTTCTCCCCTCAAATTTTTGACAGAAAGCTGTTTTGACTATCCACACCCTTTCATGACCTTACATCACACATACCCTAGTCTGAGGGTCTTAAAACCTGATACTAGCAAGCAATGGGGGTAAGAAGTGCTCCCATGCTCCCAGCAGTTAAGAAACTTGGAAGTGTCTCCTGGAACGCTTCTGTAAGACTCCTTGCCAAGGGTCAGGGCTGGGCATACTACCAACCCAGTGACACATGCTCCCTATTATCCTCTCTTCCCTCCCATCAGCAGATGGGAGACAGGCTCAGGGGCTGGATCCTTGTACTGGATGCAGGAACTTGTGGATCAGGATCGAGGGCAGAACACAGTTCTCCTCAGGTGACAGCCACTGAAGCGCAGGAGAGGAAGAGGGCTTAAGAAGGAACTGACCCTCAGTTTTATTTCAACTATGATGTATATTGATGGAATACTTAGATGGTCAAGTTAGGGTCACCTGTCCTGTTCACTCCTCCCTGAAGGTGCAGCTTTTCCTCTGCACTCTCCAACTTGAGACACAAGATTTAGCACTGACCTTGGTTTACATACCAATCCCTCGTAGTAAATCTAAACAATAGGTCTTATCACTGTTAGAAGCAGGCATTTCTGTAAAAACATGCTGTTAGTTTCAGACATTGCAGTTTCTTAGCAGAACTTTAGCTAAAAAGTTAAATCACTGAACAGAATCAGTTGTGTTCTAACCCAAACCAGGACACTCTGTCAGGTCTTGCTTCATTCCCAAGTGAAGTCTGAGCAGGCTGCGAATGTATAGAAGGGCAGAAGGATACTGCTGTGTCAGCAGTTCTTAGCACTGTCTTGATTTCTGCCTAGAAACCATGTTATTGCTCTATCTGCCACCAAAACCAACTTGCTAATGAGGGCAGCTGGCTCATAAGCTTCATGGCAAAGGCACTGGCCTCACTGCTTTTTCCTATTACTCTTCCATAGGAGCTGGGAGGTAAGTACTCCCTTTCAAACACCAGCTTCCTTGAGATAAATCAATGTCTGGCAGCAGCCCTTCCTAAATATAAGCACTTCAGCACTCTTCTGATGCTCTGCTCCCTGGGCTCAATCCCCTGCAGACAGAAATTGCTGGAGTTGTGCAAGCTTCAACACAGCTAAGTTGATCTTAAACTACATAAGGATCTTTTTCTGTAGCTATTGAAAGGCCATCCCACCTGGCTCACATGACCAGTTTCAGGCTGTCCTGGATATAAATGGTGACATAGTGAGATTCTGCCTACACTGTACCGTTGTGTTTAGTCACTTAACATCCAGCTTATGAGAGTCCCCTTATCCGACTGGAGGTGTAGCAGAGCAAACTCCTCAGATCGTAGGATGAGCAGGAGATGGCTGTGCTCCATCTGGAGTTCTCGACTCCTGGAAAAAGGGTGAAGTGACCACACACTGTAGTCACAGGGCCAATGCACAAGCACTTATTTGCACTGAGGGCAGAAAAGTCGTCCAGAGAGAACTAGCCCCGCATGCCTCCAGTCCTAAAAATAGGTATAGTATGCAAAAGCTTAGGGAATTGGGACTCCCCTTCCCCTCCTCTGCTTGAGGACCATTACCTCAGCTGTTCTCAGATGTTTGGAGAGGTGTCATTGGCCCAGGGCCACAATGCATCACTGACATTCCTAACAGTGCACAGCTATGCAATAGTGTGTTTTGGCATGGCTGGCATTTACTAGAGTAGCTGCAGAAATGGGATACCAAAGCCCCTTAGGAGGCTGACAGAGGAATTTATCAGAGGAAGCAGCAAGAAGTGTGACAGTACATTTTGCAGGAAGATAGAAATAGCTGAAAGTAGGAAAAACTTGCAATATGTCAGGATTTGAATTGGTGAGGAGATATTGGAAAGGAGCTATGGAAGCTTTTTGGGGGACTTGAAATGGGTTCATTTTGACTCACATACAACTTTTTAATTTTATTTTAGAACAAAAATATTTCCTTCTGACCAAGTTTTCATAGTGGTAGTTCCACAGGAGAACTACTTGCTTTTGGTGACATTTTTTGACTCAAAAATGATTACATCATGTAATACATTTTTTTAATCGCCTTAAACACTTTCTGCTGAAGGGAAGAATGCTTGCACAGCATGTTTTTCAATCTTCTAATGAAGGCTTGCATATTTTGCTGCCTTTTGTAGACAGCCTGGAAGGAATTTATGATCCCCTAGCAATCCAGAGGCCTATGTTGAGAAAGCTTAATATGATTTTTCAACTACCTCTAGCTGTCCTTTACAACTTTACTGACTTTTTTTAGCTAAGGCCCTTGTGATGGAAGATAACAGTAAAACAAAAAAGACCTGGCTCTGTGCAAGTGGTTGCTCAACTGAAAGAGAAAAGGAAGTTTCCAAGAACAACTTCAATGCAAAGGACTGTTATGAAAGTGGGAAAGGCATGAGTCATCAGAAATCTTATGGGACAGAACACTGAAATATGAGAAAGGACTCAGCACTCTGAGTAGAGCCTGTGCTGCTGAAACTTAATTGTGCATTGTTAATAGACAGTGTGAACTAGAGCTGATCTTCTCAAAACTCAATGCTGTGATTACAACTCTTGGCTTTCTTCCAATGAAATGATGCATCGCTACTAGCTTTGTCTAAGGGACCTGCAAGAATTGTGAGCTATGCCCCTATTTCCTTATAGCAGTGACCACAGATGATAGGTTTAAAGTACCATGATATTGCCCCCTTCAGGGGGTCAGTGCAAGACACTCTGGAGCTCACTAACTGTGCAATAGACCCACTTTGTGTCTCCAAGATTTCCAGATACCTAATTTCAATGAGGAACCTGGGCGCCAACAGCTTTTAAAGCCCATTTAAGTCTTGTGCTATATTTAGGAAACCTGAACAGTGCAAGAAACTTGCTAGATCAACTGGAAAGACATTATGGGAGCCCTACCTATGGCTCATCGGTAAGTCATTGAAAGCAAGTCTTCCTGCAAAGCAGAGAGATAGGGAGGTACTGACTCTTTCTGATGGAAAACTCTTCCACTGGGAAATACTGTGACACAGGTACTGCTGACTCTGTCAGCAACCTTCCCAGAAAGCATTTAAATTCTCTATAGCAGACTGCAAACTAAGTTCAAAGGGACATTGATAAAGTCACACTGTATCTCTCGAAGACTCTTACTAGTGTATCTGTCTACAACTTAAGGAGAAAAATCATATAAAGTCCTTTTGGTTTTCACTACTGTCATTCAGATGAGAACTGAACTTGGGACTTACCTCTACTAATTCTCTGTTTTTCTCCAGAAAGGATTCCTGGTGTATCAATGACACTGATGCTCTCTAACACAGGATTAGGTAGCTGGGCACAAACAAACCTGTGTGAAAACAAATGTGTTTTAAATAAAACCAAAAGTTATTTATGATGTGTTGAACATCACAGACAAAATGGGACAAGCCAGGTTCTAATCTCACAAGTCCTTCAGTTGGAGCTTGGAGATACTGTTGATTTAAAGGAATGAGAAACAAGCCAGAACTGAGCACTTTCTCTGACTACTTTGCTGCTTCTAGAACATCGGTCTCAGTCACAACCCTTGGGTTTTGACAGGTGTTTTCATGTGCTATTTAGATTTTAGCAAGAAGTGGTATTTGTTGTTCTTAAGAATTCTACTGCAGAGTCCTGAACTCAAGTGAACTGAACTAACTCGTTTTTTAAAAAAAAAAAAAAAAAAAAAAAAAAAAAAAAAAAAAAGCAGTGTTGTAGGGATTTTTGTTCTCTTTCAAATTTGGTCTTAAAACTGACAGAAAGTGCACTCTTCTTACACCACAGAAATCCTAAAGTGTAGGCAGCGTGAGATCCAAGAGGTCAATCTTCCTGATCAATCAGATATTTGTCTGATGTATTCTTCAAATCCATAACAATGCAGACTTAACATTTGCTGGGAGTCTACTGCATTACTTAATTATCCTTAGAGCAAAACCTCTCAATGTCTAATCTAAATCTTCCATGCCACACAATGTCTTTATCTTAAACATAGCAGACATGGAAAAGAACTTTTTCTCCTCTCTTGTCCCAATTTATACTACTGTTATCCTCTCAGTTATTCCTCTAAAGAAAACACTTTGGTGGGATTTTTTTCCCTATCTCTTTCAGTTCTCTCTAACTACCTTTCCAGCTCATCTTTAAATTTCTGAAGGATCTTGCAGCTTTCCTTTGGGTTCTCTCAAACTGCTCAACATATTTCTTCAGGTGCTCCAAGCCGATGTGGTACTCCAGCTGTGACCTTGCCGGTGGGGAACACAGCGGATGGATCGGTCCCCCATCGCTTACATATGACAGTCCCGTTTGTGTATCTCAGTAAGATGTTTGCTTTTTTAACAGCAGTATGACACTGTCAACTTAGATTGAGTTTGTAAGTCACTCCTTCCCTCTCTGCAACTCCATTTGAGTAATTGCTCTTTAGCTAGCTGTTCCACATCTTGCATCTATGCAAATCACTGCCCAAGAAGAGTAACTTGTGCTTCTTAGTGGGTTGCAGCTCATCTATTTCAGTTGCTGGCAACAAACAACAGTAAAAGCCTATCCACTTACGTGGCTCCTACTAGTGTTTTGTGGATAGCCTTTTAGTGATGGCATTCCAGGCAGCTATAAACACATATGTACATACGAATATTAATAGAGTGGTGTGACATCCAGGCATAAAAACCATGCTACCATGGGAGGAAGCTGAACCACATACAGGATGGAGGTTGGCACATGGGCTGCTAGATGTAGTCAAGGCAGACAAGAGCCCTGCAGTGCTCTGATGAGTGGCCGGTTCTGCTCAAGACCCTGCAGCTATGAACTCCTTCAGGTTATGCAACAACCTCATCCAAATTTTTACACTTGTGTAACTCCAGGAAGATTCTGACAACAGTGAATCCTCTTGGGTTAGATAAGTGTCTTCTCTCCTGAACTGTCAGCTATTTCAGAATACATATTACAGCAACACTCTCCCACATCCACAGCTTAGCAGGTGGCAACAGGGAGTATTTCTGAACATCTAAAACCATGTAAAAACTGTGGGCTTGCTTGATTCTCCTCTTGAGTGCCAGGCACAGTAGCAGAGAATAAAAAGCTCAGGAGTTCATGTTATTCCCCTGTTCTGCCAGCCCAGGTTTGCTCTCCATTGTAATACCCCTGAGCATTTCTTGCAGTCTGATATTAAATGGCTCAGGCAAGGGGATTTTCCACCAGTTTCTCTAGGGGAAAGCATTCCACAGATTTAAGATATAAGGTCAGAGGGCTGCATGAGTGAGTGCATTCTGGCTCTGTTGGCAAGGTTAAGGCTGTCCCAGCAGAACTACAGGACCTCAGTGAGCATGACCTAATTCTGTCTGGGGCCATATGAAGGGAAGAATGTGATGCCAAAGAAGACTTTCAATACCTCTACAGGCAGAGCATGCAGGTGAAGAAGGAATCTGTTATCTGTGATGTCTCCTGCTGTAGACAACACAAAAGCAGGACTGACTCTACCTTAGAGTCCCAAGACAGACTTTGTGGGTGGCAGGAATCTTGCAACCAAGCTAATGTGATTATGAAAGCAATGGCTGAGATTCCTGATTTTTGCTCCAGGCTCTTGGTGCCAAACAAGTCCTCCTGATTATGGGATGCAACCTGTAATCTCTCTGCTGAGATCCCTGCAGAGATCAACCAGCAGAGTTGAGGTGAGGAAAACAAGCCCTTCTCTCCCTCAAAATCCAGGAATCACCTGAGGCAAAGAGATGGACAAGAGACGAAGTACTGCAGAGCTGCTGTCCTTTCAACTCCAGGCAGCTTGTCAGCCCTATCTCTGCCCTTATCCAGCAAGACATGGAAAGGCGCTCTACCTCCTGGGAATGAGGGGAGGCAGGAGACAGCCTCTGAGCAACACAATTACTTGCTGTCTCCCAGCCAAATTCTGACTACGCTGCTCTTCCTTTGCTTCCTGGAAAGCAGCAGATCCCAGTCTCTGCTAGGAAGGGTGTATCAGCTGTATGCTCACTCCTGCTCTTCCACTTACCTCCCCTTGAGCAACAGGCTTTGCACCCCACATTGTCACAGTGCTGTGGACTGCCACCTGAGAACATCAGTCTGTGTGAACGCTACTGCCTTGTGCTGCTCTGCTCCTTTCTACTAGTGCCCACAGCTGATGGTTTAACCACTCACAGATAAAGCAGACTTGTTCATGGTCACTCTCTTATCCCATCTTCAAGAGGTGGCTCCTGAAGATTAACTCCCTTCTCCAGATTTCCTGCTTGCAGTCTCCAAGCTGAGCTCAGTGCCTTAGCATAAACATAGCAGCAGTAAGGTATGTGCAAGGCAGAGACAGCTCTGCATTATCTCTTGCCAAGAAGTCAAACCCACAAAAGGGTAAGTGTAGGTGGCTTAAGCCAGTCCAGTGGGTGCACCCTGACTAAAAACTGCTAAATTTCTGTTCCTCTGAGACAATTCTCACATGTGCTTAATATCTTAATTAGCTGGGTATTACCACCTACATTTTCAGCACTGTGACACTTACACTGCTGAGCTAGTGCCCCTTAGTGTGTCTTCCTCTGACAGTTTAGAAATCATTATAAACAAGGGGTAATTTCAGCAGAAAAGGAGTTAATTAGCTGCTGTGGCTACTCCCTGCATTGCTAGCAGGACTGCACTTCTGCTGCTGTTGAATCACTGCTGTGCCCCTCTGCGCTGCTGTCGTCACAGACACATACTTGACTCCTTCCTCACATGAGAGGAGTAGCAGAGCACAGCACAATACAGTGAACTAAGCTAACGGACGCAGAGACAGCTTGCTGTTTTAGTAGCAAACTGCATTCAGGACACATCAGTTAGTCTCGTTCAGGTCTCTGCTTTTTTTTCCCTTCATAAAATAGCCTTTTTACTCCTGATGCTGCTTCTCCTCTGCAGTGAGCTGTCTGCCAGTTGTGTCTGTTCTTGGCTAACAGCAGAGCTGCTCTGAATGATGCTCTCTTCATCTTTCTCTACACTCCAGGCAGGAGGCCTATTATTTTCTTAAGGCAAACCACCTTCCTCCCCTTGTGTAAGGAGTGGGAAGTTACCTAACCTAACTATATGCATGGTGAAGATGTTCTTAGCCCTATAAAATACTGAAATCATCCTAAAGTTTCCTGGGTGCAGGACCACGTTGATGTATTTGAATGATGAGCCTGTGCAGTGATCAGGTATCGCTTCCAGAGGCACTGTTAGGTTGTCTGAATAGTAGCGACTCCAGTCGAGACTCTCTTCTCTCATCATGCTTCTCCCTGGGCTTTTCTACAGGGTCCCCTCCCTGTTTTACTGCAGCTTACGCCATCACTCCTGTGATCAGCACTAGCAGGAGACGCTGTGCTCTCTCAAAAGATGTTCTCTAAGCTCAGAAGTTAGAAAGGGAGCCGAAGACTAGCTTCCTAGTGTGGTTGGCTAAGCAGCTGCCATGTTTGCAACACTATGCCACACTCTGTTAGCAGGGAAGGTGCTGATGATGGGCGTAGTCAGACTGTTTGTTCCCATCTGCCTGTGGTAGCACACCCTGCTCATCTAGGATATGGGTGTGTACTGCTGGCTTCCTGCAAGGCCTAGATCCAGGAGTACGGTTGGGCTAGGTCTAGGGTATGGAAAGGTTACGTTCCTCAAGTCACAGAGCTGCATGTCCAAACCCCCTACTACAGGTTTTTTTATGGGAAAGACATTAGAGCTGTCAACAGTTTGCACCTTAGGTTATACATATAAGGCATCAGAAGGAAGAGAGTCTGTTTGAATGACCCCCTTGTAACAAAACCAATGTTTAAAAATGCAAGAAAGCAAAGACATACATACTGTGCCAGTTTCACATCTCTACTGACTTCAGTAGCTATGTCTGGTTGGACTATGTAATTTCAGAGAAGTGAAATGATGGCAAAATGGAAAAAGCTAGGAAAATAAAAGCAAGGGAAAGTGAAATGTAGTAAACAGATTTACCTCTAGACTCCTGCCAGATAAGCCTGATTGGCTGTGCTGTGCTTTTTATTTGTTTTATTAAACTGAAGGTTTAGCCCACTTGAATTTGTTAATCTGCCCTTCAATGAGTGACTGATGTGCACCTGGAAGGATTGGAATGGCTTTCCATCAGCCACGTGGATGGGGAAAAAAAAGGAAGAACAGTGTAATACCTTATCCCCTTAAATTGCTAGCTATGCTGCACTTTAGGTACTAGCTTTATGAGAGAAACTAAATTCTTGAGTACTGACCTGTTCAAAAAGGCATTGCCAAAGGCATTGAGTTTCCTGAACGGTTTTTTGGGATCCACCACCAATGCATTTCCAGGAATGATTCCTTCCACATCTCCTTGCATAACTGCTATAAAGGAGTCAGTTGTAGGCTCTGGTCCAATCCTCATCCCTGGGAAATCCTGCTCCAGCAGGTACCTGTAGGCAAAAAAACACAACGTGGGCATGAGATGCAAGCTGCTTAAGTTGCACTGAAGACTGCAGTATGAAGCTTGATAGTATGGATCCTTCAGAGACTTTTTTTTTTTAGCACTGTCAATAAATCCTTTTGATAAATGTCATGGTAGCTTTTTTACTCAGCATCTCCACATTTACAGCCTTATTTCAGGTGGATTAAGAAATTGAGGTGATTACAGCTGCTGGGAAGGGATTTTTTTTGACAATTGATCATTTTGTAAGTTTTAATCCTGAAGACATTTGGAACAGACTTGCATAGCAAAGTAAAAACAGCAGTTCACTGCAATCACAGAGTTAATCCTGAAACCTTTCAGGCTTTTGGTATCACTGTTGCTTATTTCAGCAGACTCATCTAACTAATGTGCTCAGCCCAAATCAGTTGTTTAAATGCAAACTTCTGTCCTTGACTGTTCGAAGTCTCAAGTATCCCTTCTTGTGTGCTTCTGCAACGCAGCTACAGGTCTGCACTCTAAGCATTAATCACAGAATCATTAAGGTTGGAAAAGACCTGTAAGATCATCGTGTCTATCACCATCATACCCACTAAAACCTGTCACTAATTACCACATCTGTATGTTTTTTGAACACTGACAGTGATTCCACCACTTCACCTGGCAGCCTGTTCCAATGCTTAACTACTCTTTCAGTGAAGAAATTTTTCCTAATATCCAATCTAAACCTCCCTTGTCGCAACTTGAGGCCATTTCCTCTTGTCCTATCACTGGTAACCCAGGAGAAGAGACTGACTCCCACCTCACTACAACATTCTTCCAGGTAGTTACAGAGATAAATAATGTCTCCTCTGAGTCTCCTCTTCTTCAGACTAAACAACCCCAGTTCCCTCAGCCATTCCTCATAAGACTTATCCTCCAGACCCTTTACAAGCTTTGTTGCCCTTCTCTGGACATGCTCCAATGTCTGTCTTGTAGCAAAGGGCCCAAAACTGAACACAACATTCAAGGTGTGGCCTCACTAGTGCTAAGTGCAGAAGGAGGATCACTGCTCTAGTCCTGCTGGCCATACCATTTTGGATACAAGCTAGGATGCTGTTGGCCTTCTTGGCCACCGGTGCACGCTGCTGGCTCATGTTCAGCTGGCTGTCAACCAGCACACCCAGGTCCTCCTTTGCAGGGCAACTTTTCAGCCACTCTTCTCCAAGCCTGTAGTGTTTCTTGTGGCTTGTGTCTGAAGTGTCGCACCCAGCACTTGGCCTTCTTGAGCCTTATACCATTGGCCTCAGCCCATCGATCCAGCCTGTCCAGATGCCCCTCTAGAGCCTCCCTACCCCAAAGCAAAACAACACTTCCTACAAGCTTGGTGTTGTTTGCAAACTTACTGAGGATGTAACTCCATCCCCTCATCCAGATCACTGATAGAGGTATTGAACAGAGACATCTCCAATACTGGAGCTATTAAAATACTTGGGAATACTACTACTGGAATACTTAGGAACACCACTTGCAACTGGTCGCCACTTAACTCTGCCACTACTGTCTGGGCTCGGGCCTCCAGCCAGTTCCTTATCCAGCAAAGAGTAAACCTCTCTAAACCATACACTGCCAGCTTCTCCAGGTGAATACCGTGCAAGACAGTGTCAAACGCTTTACTAAAGTCCAAGCAGACAACATCTACAGCCTTTCCCTTGTCCACTAGGCAGGCCACCTCATCACAGAAGTAGATCAGATTGGTCAAACAGGACCTGCTTCTCATGAATCCATGCTCGCTGGGCCTGATCCCTTGGTTGTCCTGCACTTGCTGTGCAATCACCCTCAAGACGATCTCCTCCCTAATCTTCCCTGGTACCAAGGTCAGGATGACAGGCCTGTCATTCCCTGGATCTTCCTTCTGACCCTTTTTGTAGATGGGCATCAGATTGGAAAGTCTTTGGTCACGTGTGACCTCCCTAGTTAACCAGGACTGCTGATAAATGATGGGGAATAGACTGTCAAATGCTCCTGACAGCTTCCTCAGTATCCCCAGGTGGATCCTATCCGGCCCCATGGACTTACGGTTGTCTAAGTGGTGTAGAAGGTTGCCAACTACTTCCTCCGGATTAAGGAGGCTTCTTACTGCTCCCCATCCCCCTCTTCCAGCTCAGAGGGCTGAATACCCTGAAGATAACTGATCTGCCTGTTAAAGATTGAAGCAAATAAGCCATTAAGTACCTCAGCCTTGGTGACAACGTTCCCTGCTGCATCCAATAAAGGATGGAGATTCTCCTTCATCCTCCTTTTGTTTTTAAAATCAACGCGCTCTCAACAAACGTGGGTAGAGCCCTTCCCAAATCTTCGTTCGCGAAGCCTAGCCATGATGATGATGATGATGATGATTTCTAAAAACTCTGTAAATTATCTTTTACTGTGGTGGCCAGATGAAGTTCTAGCTTCACCTTTCTAATTTTCTTTCTCCACATCCTAACTGCATCCTTGCACTTTTCCCAAGTTGCCTGCTCCTTCCTCCAGATGTGGTAAACTCTCTTTTTCCTCTGAATCCCAGCCAGAGCTCCCTGTTCAGCCAGGCCAGTCTTATTCTCCAACAGCTCATCTTTTGGCACATGGGGACAGCCTGCTCCTGTGCATTTAAGATTTCCTTCTTGAAAAAGATCCAGTCTTCCTGGACCTCTTTGCCTTTCAGGTCTGTCCAAGGACTCTCTCAACTAGTGTCCTAAACAGTCCAAATATCTGCTCTCCAGAAGCTCAATGTAAGTTTTGCTGACTCCCCTCCTTGCTTCACCAAGAATTTAAAACTATCTTTTGTCGTCACTATGCCCAAGACAGTGAGGAGAGGAGGTGGTCTAGTGGTTAGGATTCGGCCTCACCGCTAGGACCCGGGTTCAGTTCCCTGTCAGGGAAGCTCTGCTGTGACCTAGTCTTAGGGAATCCTGCTCTGGCAGGGGGGTTGGACTAGATGATCTTTCGAGGTCCCTTCCAACTCCTAACATACTGTGATACTTAACACCATTGTAGAGCTCTATACAATCAAGGCACTCCCTAACACACAGAGCCACCCCACTACCTCTCCTTCCTTGCCTATCGCTTCTGAAAAGCCTATAGCCATCCTTTCCAGTGTTCCAAATATGACAGTCATCCCCTCCTGTTTCTGTGATGGCAACTATGACATATTGCCCTGCCTCATAACGGCTTTCAGCTCCTCCTGTTTGTTGCCTATGGTACATGCACAGATGTAGATGCACTTCAGCTGGGCTACTGATGTCACCCCCAACCCTGGCATGCTGCCCCTAGGCTCATCTCTAACAAGCCTGGTTTTAATGATGTGGGTGTCAGAATATATACTAATGTTTGTTATCAAGCTAAATAGCACACTAAGCACAGCATCCCTTATTGTTTCCTAGGCCTTTGGCAGCATGGCTGAAGGTACAGTTTGGCAGATTTCAGGGACAGACAGCCACCCATGCAGCTGTAGGACTTTGAACAGGACGCTGGCAGCACATCTTGAGTTACCTTGCCAAATTCAGGGTGTGTCGGTGTGCATGGGACAGTTCCCTTTGGGTCATGAAGGAGTCAAATGCTACCAATGAGGTCAGGTCTGTATTTGCATGTGGGTGCATAAAACATCCCACCTGCTCGTCCTGTGCTAAAAATAAGCCCACTGTGTCTACATGGCTTGCAAAAATTAGCTAGACCTGGTCTATCCCTCATTATAGGATGGTGTTAGACCACCTGACAAGCTCTGCATCATCACATGAGGAATACAATAACTACCAGGTTATGGAAGTTAGTATAATATTGTGTTGCTTGTTTCAAGCAGATAGCTGGTACTTCCTCTTACATTGCTTTGACCTAATCTTTAGTATGTAGAAAACAGAAATAGAAAGATAAGTACAGAATTGCTGTGATGTTACAAGTAGATTCAAGACATGGGGAAAATTAAATTGGAGAATGGCTGGGGATTTTTCATGATTGAGACCAGGTAACAACCAGCTCTGGTTCACTCTGGTGAGTCTCATTAGAGAGGGTAAGTTCCTATATGAGGTACTACAGGACAACCAGTGAGAAGGCTTATGATAACTTTTTAGGTTTCTGCTTTCACCATCATTTTTGATGAACAACAAAAAAAAATTGTGCTTGTTCAGCAGGGCTATTTATTGACAGCATGGCAGGAACTGCATCTTCAGTTACCAATGGGCAAGACCAAATCAACTGGATCTAGAGGTAAAACAAGCTACTATACACCCAGCAGATGCTACAAATCACTGCTACTTATCTACCTTTGTACACATTAATGAAGAGAATGCAGCAAAAATAACTCCAGTAATATTATTCCTGAACTGACCACCTCCCTTACTTGTATTTTATAATGTATTTTCTTATATCCTTCATCCAAAGTGATTTCCAAGTCCTGTGCTCACCAGAGTACTATCAGAAATGACTTCTCTTAACGAGAACAATTCTGAGATGAAACAACTTTTTAGCGGCTACCAAAAAAATTAAACAATCCAGGAAAGGAATAGCCCACTGGCATGGACACACCCTACCTACCCTAAACCCTATGCAGCAGTTTGTTGAACTTTCCTATAAAAGTTGGTCATTACGTAACAAAAGCAGACTGCCACTAATGTGGTGTGTGCCACCTCCCTGGCTGGTCATCACAATACACCTTCCTGAAAGCTACAGTAACTCCGTAGTTTGAGGCAGCTGAGAACAAGGAGGAGCCAGTTTTCCCAACCAAGGGCTCTGCAGACTATCATATAAATGGTTTTGGCTCCATTCCCCAGAAAGCTTTTTACACTGATACACCCATTTGGTAGGTTTTAAGTTACTTGGCGAGACTCTAGAAACTAAGCTCAGGCCACGTGGATAGCAATTAAAAAAATGTTAGACCCTAGTGGACATTGCTGCAGTGCTAGTCACTGCTATTGGCTTTCCTCTGGTCCTGCTTTGTACTTCACTTTTGGTCTGACATAGTATATTTAAGAGTGCTATGCTGATGGGTATTCACTGAATCTACAGAAATAAGCCTTTGACTTCTTCCCTTGCAAATACTAGAGAAGAGAAACAGCTAGTGATTAGGAATTGCCAACAAGTGCTTTTGAGAAACAGCCCTTACTCCCAGTGCCCAGTCACAGCCATGCCATAACAATAATCAGCTTGGTTTTTTATGGGTTTGAGATGCACATGTAATATGACAGCTTTTGAGTAATAGGAGAAAGAAAACCCTGGTAGTTTGGTTTGTCATTTACAGACAAAGCTTCAAAGAAAGTCTGAGCAAAAGTCCTGCATAGAATAAAACACTCCTCTTCCAGCCAGGCTGTTGTAAAGAATTTTATCACAGCTCCACTCAGCACGTTTCAAAGCATTTGTGTTTACCTCCTGTATAAGGCTAAAAAACCAACCAAACTTAAAAAAAACCAAAACCAAATCCCAACAAAACCACTCTCACGCAGAAGTAGCTACAAGCCAATGTTAATTGACAATGTGCAACAAGTGGTATGAAATTAAAGAGATGAAGATTTGCACTGCCTTGTATCATAACATCTATTTTAAGAAAGAGTTCTCTGGGAGATTACAGTACATCGTGCAGCAGGGTGTCCAGAGCACAAGAATCTCATTGCACACACCACAGATACAACCTGGAATTTACTACAGTATCTGATGAAGGCGCACAGGTCCACTAGAAAGTGACACAGGTTGCTTCTGCTAAGACACAAGCTAGAGAACACATTCAACTGTCACCTTTGTGGTGATTTCTGGGAAAGAAAAGCGAACAATAGCTATGGAAAACAACAACTGACAGTGAGCCACTTCCCTTGCCAGGGCAGCATGCCTTACTCCAAGCTGCTGCTCAAAACTTTCAAGAGCCTGGCCTCCAGCCAGGTTGGGGAAGCCTGCAGAGAGTACCAGGCAAGAGGTGAATATATTTTTTATGAACAATTTGCTTTCTGAAGAAGTGTCTGGAGCTAGTATGTGGCTGGGAGCATCATGCTATTTGTCCCATTTCAGGTCTGTCCCTGCTACTGGTAAGGTTGAAGGTGAGAGACAAAAGCAAGAAAGCTGCATTAGTGCCTGCCTGCTTGGGGCACCCTCTCCCAGGTGGGTTTGGAGCAGTGTAGGAGCCAGATGAGGAGATCCCAGGCTCCCTGGGAGGAGTGCCACAGGATGCGTGGGAAGGGGCTGTTGGCATGTCATACAGGAGCCACGCAGGACACTGTTGCGTGTGGCAGCCAAGGGGATGCAGAGTGGAAAAAGAAGGGCAGAAGAGGAGGAAATGGTGACGACTGCCTGGCACATGCAGAAACGAAAGGTTCAGAGCCATGTGAGGAGGTCACACCAGAGCGCTGCATGCAGCCTGTGACAAATAGTCTGGAGAGGCCAGAACATGTAATGATTAGCTGTAGGAGGAAAGGGTGGCTACACCAGAAAAGCAAGCCATGTTGACAGTTCATAGGGCTCTGGCAGGCTTGTTTATTTCATTAGCAGGATGACTGGACAGAGGCCAGTATTATTTTTAGAAAAGACGATGGAATCTTAAGTTAATTAGGAAAATAATGTTCTGTCCTGCATTCCCACCCTCTTACAGGAAACATAAAAAGCAATAATATTATAAAGGCTTCAGTGACATCCTGCCATGGCTGTCCGATATTCCCAGGTAGAGGCATTGCCTTGCCCTTACCATCACAGCCTTTCAAACTCCAGTCCTGGAGAAAAGCCTCAGCCAAACGTTGCTGAGGAGAGAAATGAGCGAGCAGTAGGACACAGCAGGAATGGAAAAGCTGCAGTCAGCAACACTACCATCTTCCACACAGCAAAATAAGGCTCAGTTCTTTGGGTCTCTGAAAGCAGGGAAAGAACAGCCTGGTTCCACTCAAAACAAACCAGTGCTCTGGTCCTGCTTCACTGGCTTTGACCCACACAGCCTCACCTCCCTTCTCCCTCCCTCAACCTCTAGGAATGTTTCTCACTGCTGACCTTGACTGCCTTCCTTCTGCCATCAGCTCCTGACAAGATCAGTGTCACTGCAAGATGCTGCAGCTTTGCTGCTTCAGAGCCTTGCACTTCTTCCTTGTTTCACCTCAGATTCACGAAGAACAAGGAAAGATGCTTGGGAGATAAACACACCTCAGGTAAATGACTAAGGTCCTTTGTCTTTTTTTTTAATGGTGTACTGGGATCCAGATGAACCGGGACTGAGTTCACTCCAGATAAGCATTTAGTGGCACTAAATCATCTCCCTAAACTGCCGGGCACTACAAGCAGGATGGAATGTAAGAGTGGAATGGGTATGTAAATATAACACTATCTCACAGATTACTGAAGAGATGTCCAAAGGCTGTTTCTTGCTTTACTCCACTGCTAAGACAATGGTTGCCTCCCCTCCCACTTCCTCCCCCAGTTCCTTTTAACTCCTCCTTGCTCTCCCATTAGCCTTCCCACAATAACTCTGGATGCTAATCTAGTGCTTATCCCAGCTCTCTAATGACCCGTGCCTGGAAGCTCAGGCTGGAAGCCTATCATGAGCAACATTAGTTTACTGGAGGAACACACCCTCAAACTCGTCCTTTTATTAGAGGACTCTAGAAGAACCCCAGGGCCTCAGCTTTCACCTTCTTATGCACAGTTCTATGCAGAGAAGATTCTGCCTTTGGTCCCATTTTGCACTCCTGTAAGGCTCCTAGTTACTTCTGCTTGACCATAGCCTCTGAGTACACTCATGTCAGTCCTGTGCACAGAGAAAACTGAAATAAAAGGATACATGCATGAATGAAAAGCAGCAGTCAAACAGAGGCTCAGATCAGCTTGCTGACAAAAGCAAAGGAGTTGCTGCTGCCATCCCACATGAGTGAAGGATTACTTAATCTTCTCCTTTTAAGAAGAATTGTAGAATCTTCTGAGATGAAAGGGGCCCAGAAGGATCATTGAGTCCAACTCCTGTTCCTGCACAGGACAACCTCAAAAGTCCTAGGGGGCTGCCGCAGGTTTTGACTGGTTGCATTAAAAATGGTCAGTTCAATAGCAATGGAAACACTTCACTTGGTATATTTCCCCCAGTATCTATGTTTGTACCACATAAGCTCTACTTTGACCAGTTAAAGCATCAAAGGTAGCACATCAGAAAGCCTAGCAGTAATGTAAAACATCCTATGTCAGTGGGAAAATAAGTAAGTGCAGCGTTTCAAAGAAACAATTTAATCAGATCTCACATACTGCACTATGTACTGAGTGGATTCTTCCACAGATACCAGGCTTGCCATGCACTGAAGTATACAATGTCTAAACAGTCTCAACCTATACATTACTTAAAAACACTGTATTTGTATAGTCCTCCCTGAAGAAAAAGCAAAGCCCAGCCTCCAACATTGTTCCTACTGAGTAATTAACACTACTATGATATTTAAATTTATTTCTGAGTACTAGGACTACAAAAGTCACACAAGGAACAGGATGAAGAGGCTGCACAACACAATCAAAGCAAGCAGACTCAAGCTCTGGAAATACACTTCACTATTTCATAGAGTCCAAATCATCTTTGCACACAAAAAACTTCTATCCTGGAACATGCTTTAGGCACTCAAACTTATTGTGAAAGGAGCTCAGGCTTAAAGAAAAATTGCTTTACTGAACACAAGAGCAGCAAAGGCAAGAAGTTTCTGTTAAAAACAGCATTCAAGTGGGACAGCAGTGAATACTCATGCTGGCAATCTAGAGAGAAGCATTAGTAAGAGATGCTCTAGTTACACAGTCAGCAACCTCCCTGTGTTCAGGGGAAGTTCTGCTCTGAATGTCAGTAACCCAGAGGACAGAAAAAGCCTTTTAAATAGGTTTGGTACCAAGCCACAGAACAAAGAACCTGGGTCGAACCAGACAGCTATGCTAAGCTAGCTCCTCTGCTTTTCAAAAAGCAACTCCATTTCCAACCACGTGCCAAGTGCTTTTTATGGCCATTCATGCTCCTTCACCATCTACCAGACCTGTTCATATTAGAAACACCTTTTTACTCTTAAACTTTGCTTGCCAGGTACATGACAACGTAGCAGAAATGCATTCTTGGCTCCTGGCACTAAGTAAGCGGGAACATTACAGCACACAAAAACCCTCTCTGCATCAAGGTCACTCCTTAAGAGGTACAGTCAATTTGATTTACCTCTCTCTACTCTCCACAGCCCCCTCCTCCACCAAGAAATACTAGTGGAACAAAGGGCTGGCTACCTGTGGCTTGCATCCAGATTTACACTAGGGTATTTTTGCAGATTTCAACACAGCCACACCAGAAAAAGGCTGGAATTTAATGCTAAGCTTGTGAATCACATAGGAAACGCAGACATCACAGCTTCAGCTACGATCCCAAGAGAAAGACTGCTGCAAGTTGAACAAGCAGTGTGACTGAAGAGATCCCTGTAACCAAGCCCAGATGGAAAAGTTTAACCCTGTCTTTGACAGTTTCCCATCAAACTTGCTGCTGGCAGCTGCCCTTTCTTTACAGTTTGGAATGAACTTGCTGCTCCCAGAATCTCAGCAGAGTTAAAACTGGAATAACTTTTGGAGCCCTAAGGATGGGCAAGTCTCTCTTGTGCACACACACCAGAGCACATGTTTCTCAAACTAGGCTCTGGGCACAGTGCAGAGAAAGACACATGCCATTACAAACTCAAGCACCCACTTTAAGGTTCCCCAGGCCATAGGCTGCCCCACCACCTTAAAGCTACATCAAGTTTTTTAAATGGCTGTTACTGGAGCTACCTTAACCCAAGTAGTGACAGGGATACCCTTTGCGATGCTTCCCGCAGACCTTGCACTTTGAACGGACAGGAGGCCCCAAGTGACTCACATCTCCACACTAATGTCCTGCCTGCCCTCCTCAGCCCTGCCCTGGGCTACTTTTTGCCACGTCGTTGTTTCATGGGACATCTCACCCCACCTCGTCCTTGTGAAGGAACATTCTCGGAGTTTGAATGGAGGCTGCTTATCAACTTAAAGTTGTTGATGGACAGCGGGGGCATGGAGGGGGAAACAGAAGAGGGGTCCAAAGAACTCTTCTGCCACACCACGGCCCACTGAAATGGGGGTGCAGGTATGCCCGGGCGGGAGGCACTTTGCCGGGTTTTACCTGATGAAGGTGGTCTTCCCCGTGGAGTACTGCCCCACAAGTAGCACCATGGGCTTGTTGTCGAAGTCGGCATCTTCCAGAGCCGGTGAGTGGAACTCGTGGAACTTGTAGTGCTCTTCCAGGGGAAGCAGCTTGGTTTTGTAGAGCTTTTTGAGGCCCTCGCTGACAGTCTGAAATACCTCGGGGTCCTTCCTCCGGCGATCGTCGGTGCCCAGCCAGCTGAACATCTTGGGGCCACCTGATGTCAGCTCCACAGCAATCACAGAGGCTGGAGCGGGAGGCGGCGGGTAGGGGAGGCGTCACTGGCTAGCTGCCGGCGCAGGCTACCCCCGCATACCCCTGAGGCCAGGCAGGCGGGGCCCGGGGAACGGCCTAGCAGGCCTCGCTCCCCTCCAACACCCACCAGCGAGGGACGCCTCCCCTCACTCAACCCGCACCGGCGGCTTCAGTCAGAAAACAATCCTTATGGGAGACTCCTCACGGCCTCGGCTGACCAGCGCCGTTGGACGCCGCCTCCCTTCACACCGTCACCTCACGGCATGGACATAGCGCGGAAGCCGGGTGGGAGGGACTAGCGACGGCAGCAACACCCTCTGAGCGCCGCGGTCGGCGTTTACCGGCTGCTCTCCAGGAAATGGGCCGGTGACGGAAGTCGGCAGTTCCTGGCAGGCGCCGCTTATTTTTCTCGGCTGGTGAAGCCGCTCTGGGCAGCGCCATGTTGAGGCGGGGGGGTGGGGGCGACGCAGAGGAAAAGCGGGTGAGGAGAAGGGCTGGGCCCAGCCAGCGGGTCGCGGCAGGTCACAGTGCTCCGGAACTGCTGCGGGGATTTGCAGACCGGACGCCATTTTATTCCCCTTGTGTCTTCACTTTTGACTAAATGTGCAGGTTTGACAGGCTGTTTCTAAACGCTGCCACCGCGAGCTGCTTCCCCAGCCCTTCGTCAAACCAATGACTTGGCTGCAGTGTTGCCACCCCTTGCTTCCCGGGGACTCGCAGAGAGGAGACTGGCTGTGTCTAGAAGAGTTTCACCATGTAAGCAGATAAGAGAGACGAATTAGCTACTTTCTCTACTCCTTTATTCCCCCAGCAATTAGGGCTCATTGGACAGCTGCTGAGTGAAGGCTGCACCTCTGAGCTTGAAGCCTACTCAGGTTTTCCAGTGGCAAGCCCGTAGCTCAACATGTTTCCAGGACCCAGCTATCAGCCATAATAGCCTGCTGCCAAGCCTTATGGCCACTGAGCAGCTGGGACAGAGGAGGTCCTAAAATATCTCCAAACGATTTTTTCACTTAAGTTGATCCAGTGAATCTGAGAAAGGCGGCAAGAGAGTTTCGGAATTGATCACAGTGTCTGGCAGGCTCCACCCTTTCCCAGCCATTTGCAGGCAAGAGTTTGCCTAAGCAGAGGTGGCAGTGCATTAAAAGTGGGTTTTGTCATGGAGCATGGGGGATATCCAGAGTTGTGTGTGGACCCCATGTGCCTGGGTCCCTTTCTATGCCTCTGGCTGCAGAAACAGCCATTTTCCTTTCTCTCCCTATTGTGTGATCCCAAGCACTTGTATGTTCTGTGGCATGGCCTGACCCATGAGGTGCGAGTGATGTCTCTAGGGACTGGTTTTCTTTTTCTGGAAGAAAATAACAAGATGACTGTCTTTTCTGAAGGTCGGGCTTCTCTGCTTTCCTGGCGATGCCTAAAGCTAGGCTGAAAGTGGAATTAATGTTTTGAAACTTCCTTAAGTCTAATTTCTCTCATTTCTTTATTTTTATAAATAGAGACTTTTGACTCTGAAGAATTTTTATGATTCCTTTCCAGTGAAGCCTCCTGAAAATTAAAGGCCCTCTAGAAAGTAACATGTTTTGGCAAGAATGCCTCATTGTGTAGGAAAAAATTGCTTTCATGTTCTAGATAGTTCTGCCATTTAAGGGCAGCGCTCCCCTGATGCCATTCTGTTATTTCTACAGCTATATATGGAGTCTCTTGCTTGTGCTTGCTTGTGATATTCTCAGAGCTTAGTAAAGATCAGGCCGAGCAGCCTTTGATTGTAAATCTCCTCAGGCGACCTTGATGCCTTTCTTTCATGCAATAAATGGGGGAGGAAGGCGAGGTCTCTGTGCAGGCTGTGGGAGCTTACTGCTACAGGTAGGGCAGAGGCACACTTGTCCAACATTGACAAGAAGAGGATAGAGGATATATATTTATCTTTAAAGCTGTGCTAATCATAAATACGTATACCTGATGGTCAAATGGCAAAAAAAATAGAAAAGTTTCCTTGCCCTGTCTGAAGAGAGTCCCTGCCCTTTGAATTCTTTATGACTGGAGCAGGTCGCAATCAATCCTGACAGTTTTTATAGACTTTCTTTAGTTGATTTACAAACATTACACTATTTTATGTATTTTTCAGCCTCCTAGCCATTTCTCTCTGGAAGGCTGACTTCCTGAAGGACTTTCTTTACCTCGAAGTACAGAGCTTGTCAAAAATGAAGGGAAGTAAAATTAGAAAAAGGAGTTTAGAATGTAATTAAATTTTTCTTTTTCTTAGAATATGAACAGAAAATTTAATCTGTTTTCGTTGTTTATTCCTTTTCATTTCTTAAACATGAATGTTTTAATGGATGGTTTTCTGTTGGACAGATTGGTCTCATGGTGCAATCTTTGGGCATTTTTTTTAATTACATTTTTTAAATTTTCAAAGCAGAAAAAGAACAAAAGCAATTTTTTTTCCCAGACAATACTTTTTCATTTAAAATGTCACTGCTGAAACAAAGGCTGTTTTTCTTTAAAGTTTCTGAGCAGTTCAAATGCAAAAGCTCTCTCCTGACTGCTGTGCACAGAAACTGCTGTACTGCAGTGCCTTATCTGATATTGATGGGGGTCTGCTATTGCCCTCTACCATAGAGTTTGTCTTTTTCTCTCACACTGTGACAGCCTAAACTTTTAGCTCTGTAGTTTCTCAGTTGTGTCCCTGCTGTTGGTACCATAGCTGGCAATTACTTAGGTGCATGCTTGCCTTGGCAAGGAGAGACTTTGCTGCAGAAGATTCACTTCCACTTTTCTGGAAGTGAGTGGGGCTGGAGTATGTCACAGAGTATTTGCATTCAAAATGAAACCTAACTTTTTGGGGCCGAAGCAATACATTGTATACCTGAAACTCATTTCACAGGAAATCAAGTCGTGGTGATGTGTTTGTTTGCTTATCACCTGCCTTAGGTTGCACAAGTTTACTTCCTACAAAAGGTCATCTGAGGATGGGGACATTAGGAAGTCACCTAGTTTGAACAGAGGTGGTGATTCAGTAAGTACCATAACACTTTGACAGTGTTTTGAAGAAGCTTGTGGGAGCAGTCTAGTGTACTAAAATTAACTTCTTGCTAGTGCAGTTACTGTCACTATTCATTACCAAATAAGAAACTGAAATAGACAGTGTCAAAAGTTCAGGTAGTGATGAATTCAACAGGGTATAGCTGGATTTGTAGGAAAGGGATGAGGGGAGAGGAAGACAGAGTAGGCCCCCCCAATTAAATCAAATACACTAATTTGATAAGTAAGGGAAGGTAAGTTTCCTTGGGTTCAGCTACATCAAACTTGTCAACTACATGCTGCTGCCATGTTTCCTAGGAGTAAAGCTGTCTCCAGCATAGTTTATCCCATTCCTCACTCATTCCTTTGCCTTTACAACTCAGAAAGCTGCTGCCTTCCTCTCCTGCCCTCACAGGTCTTTCATATTCCTCTGAAATATTTCCCATCATATTTCTCCTACCATTGCTCTCAGGTGGCTTGGTACACACATGCTCTCCTTTTCCCTATCCTCTCATGTTACTCTTACACCTTCATTATCCAGGGTGGACCAAAGTGCTGGTACCCAGAACTACCACCAGAAATGGAAAATAAGGGGTTGGAGAATATGTATGCAGAAAGTGGGAAGCATGCTTGACTTCAGAGAGTTCACTCCTTCAATTTGTATGGCAACAAAAACATGCATTGCACATAGAGGAACTGACTTGTATGCCTGTAATAATGCCAGAAAGAAAAATCCTCTAACCCTTTCATCACCCTTGCAGTGCATAAGTTTGGAGACTTCTGCTATGGTTTTGATATGTTTTTTGTTTTTTTTCTCTGTCATAGGAAGTATACTTCCCTCAAACTTACATAGGTGTTCTTTTTAGAAATTGGCATGATTTAATGATTGGCTAAGTGGAGAGGCTGTCATGCCCCCATCAGTTCTGAAAAAATGTGTGAGATTTCAAAGTATTTCCTTACTGAGTTTTTTCTTACCTGGAAGCAAAGATCCTGTTAAAATGTGTTAAGACACAGTTGAGCACATCTTCCTGTTCTGCCTTGTCAGCGATATATGGAGAGACATGGATTTTTGTGCTTTGAATAATAATCAGATGGCTAACTAAACAAGGAAGCTTTAATCCTCTGAAGTAATGGGTAAGTCAAATGATAGTCTACATATGGGCTGACCTATTCTTTCATGTCTTCTGTGGAATGTTTTGCACTGGGCTTCTCAAAAATATATAAAAGAATATGTATTTTAAATTTCTGGCATTACTCAATATTCTTTTTCCCCCCACCTCCTGCTTCTACCACAGTGCTGAATGGGTTAGGACTAGCTTTGAGGGTTATGAATCCTTGCCAAACAAAGCATGGGCAAGACATATGTACACATGGATGTACACGTGCATATAAATACACATATAGGTAGAGGTGCTGTATATACTATTTATAAGCAGAAGGCATCACTGCCAGTGGAATGATTATCCTTCACTGTGAGAACATACCTGGAGAAGGCAGGACATCAAACGCCAAGTGCTACGCAGAGGAATTGGTGCTGGCATTCAGCAGTCATCTGTGGCTAGGACAGAGGCTTTTCCAGGGGTTTGAGAGGAGTGTGACCCTTCCACCACGACACAGTGCTGAGGTGAAGTTGTCCTCGAGGATCAAATGGGTGTGTTAGTTACCTGACCCTGCTGGCTGTGCTGAACGCAGCAGCTGCAGCTGTCCTTTTTTTTGGAAGTGATGAAGGGAAAGGCAAAAATCTCATATTGGCAAACATGAGAAGAATGGTATGATGTTAAGCAACTAGATGAGCCTTCTCAGCTGCCCTGCATGTCACAACTCCGAAGCTTCTGCCTGCCAAATATTTGGGAACACAGGCTGGTGTTTTGACTAACCCAGATTTTTTGCACCCTTCTTCTCTCTGTTTCGCTGTTTAGGGACGGTTACTAATACTTGATCACAAAGTATTCTACAGGGATCGGAAGTTTCAGCTGACTTTAACTTGAGTTGTGAGCTGTCAGAGTCAATAATATTATTAGAATCGTTATGAATAGAATGTTGTAAATGGGATTTTCATATTTCCACTGAAATTGATGTAGCTTGGACAACTTACAAAGAGAAGTATTGTTTGAAGTTCTGAAAGCCATCCAGGCATTTTTACTACAGACTTTTTGTTAACATCAGTGAGAAGCTCTGGGGCAGGTTCACTGCTCAGCCTTGAAAATCTCAGCACTAGAAGGTGTCCAACTTTTGGTACAATAACCTATGCACAGAGAATTCAGGGCAAGGTCCTCTACCTGTCTGTACATTCATTCATTTTGTAAGAAAACACAGTTCAATGTTTCTCTTCAGGATATTTCCATTTGCTAAAACCCCTGCAGGAAGAGTGGAAGTCAGCTTTGAGTTTTTATTTCTGAAATACACCACTATGATTAATGAAAGACTTGAGGTTGTACGTGCGAGTGCTGTTTTCATACTCTGTGTGTAGAGACTAATAAAGATTAACAAAGCCTAATACAGCCACGTTTTCATTTTGACTAAAAATTGCTAATTTCTATAGCTAATACTCTGCTGTAAGATGATAATAGTTGTAAAAGATGCCCCTGCATTGTTTGTTCTGCTCACCCCAAAAACTATTTTGTATGCAAACATTTGCTCTGTTCACACAATCAGGAACAGCTCCTCAGCACAGATACAGATTGTCTTCATTAAATCAGAATAGCTGAGCTGAGCTCTCCCAGCTCCAGGTTTAGCCCTCAATTTGCATGTTGCCCCAGTGTTGCTTGAGATATATCCTCTCATAGAGAGAGTACAAGCCTTTTAAATAATTCTTCCATAGTCAAATTACTTCTATTAAAAGTGAAGGATTCTTTTCTGTGGATTCTTCAGATTCTCATTTTAAGACTTAGGAACAAGGTGTCCAAGATGTTGAGAAAGATCAGGGGAGATCATAGGTTGCTATTGTAGTGGAAGGACTAGGACTTAGATCAGACAGCAAACACACTAAACAGGGGAATATGCAAAGAACAGAGAACTAAATCCACCAAGCCTGCTGGTTCATGGCTTCCATCTAAAGGCTTTTAACCTTTGCTTGCTACACTTGGCTGCTTTCTCTTAGAAATTTAAATTGTTGGAAGAGACGCATGCAGTCTGCTCAACCCATGCCAGAGGACATGGTGGGGCACTCCAATTCAGTCTGGTTCAGTACTGTTGCTGCGTGGAATACCTTGGCTAGTCATATGCAACTGTATCTGGCACCTGCTCAAACACGTGAGTGTGGCCAGGCATCAGGTTAAAACACAAGGTGGAATATCTCGTAGATGTCTAGGCAGTGACTGTTCATGACACATAAAGTGCTTCATTGAATCTTTTGTTCAAAGATTTCTGGGTAATTTGGAAAAGAGTTTCAAACAATAAACCTACAGGGAGGTTTTAAAAATGTACGGAGTAGTCGCATCATTGGCTCTCAACACACGCTGTTACAGTTGGGGCAGCTGGCTGAATTTCTTGAAAATAAAGCTATGTATTACATATAAGGCTACAGTGATCATGAGGCAGTTGAGTTCAGAATCTTTGTTGATACAAGAAAAAGTGTTAGCAGAACCTCCACTCTTGGTATGAGAAGAGTGGACTTAAAGCTACTCAGGGAACTAGTTAGTAAAATCCCCTGGAATAATGTTTTTGTTGGTGCTGGGGTTCATCATTGTTGGTCACTTTTTAAGCAGCACATCCTACAGGCACTGGAGCAGGCAATCCCAAAATGTCAAAAGTCAAGTAGACGAGGCAGAAGGCCAGCTTGGCTGAACAGGGCTCTTCTCTTGGAAATTAGGCAGAAAAGGGCAGTGTATGCCCAGTGGAAGCTAGGTCAGGTTACTTGGGAAGAGTACAGAGATACTGCTTGCCACTGTAAGGATAATATTTGTTCAGCAAAAGCCCACTTGGAATTGAGGCTGGCCAGAACTGTGGGTGATTATCAAAAGGGTTTTTTCAAATAGTGCTAAAAGACAGTGTGGGAACAATATTGGCCCTCTGCAGGACAAGGATGGGCAATTCATAAACAGGGGTACAGACAAGACAGAGGTTTTTAATGGTTTCTTTGCCTCTGTTTATAATACAGATGATGGACCAGAGAGGACTTAATGTATTGAGCTGGAGGACCATGACAGTGAGAGCGACAAACTCCTATTTGACCCTGATCATGTGAGGGAATTGTTGCTTCAGTTAGATCCCTGTAAAACTATTGGACCTGATGGGATACATCTGAGATCCTTCAAAGAGCTGACTGATGCTGTTGTGGGGCCTCTCTCAATGATTTTTGAGCAGTCATGGAAATCTGGAGAGGTCCCAGCTGACTGGAAGCTGGCAAATGTAATCTCAATTTTCAAAAAGGGTAAGAAGGAGGACCTTAGTAACTACAGGCCTGTAAGTCTTACTTCAGTGCCTGGTAAAATTATGGAAAGGGTTGTTTTGGGAGGCATTGTAAATCTTCTGGAGGTCAATGCTGTCATAGGTCACAGCCAGCACAGTTTCATGAAGGGGAAGTCCTGTTTGTTAAATCTACTTTTCTTTTGTGATAAAGTAACCCAACTTGTAGATCAAAGAAAGCCAGAAGATGTGATATTTTTGGATTTTATCAAAGCTTTTGATACTGTCTCTCACAGTATCTTTTTGGACAAAATGTCCAGTGTACATCTTCTTAATCACATCATGCAATGGATGAGCAATGGGTCATGGGTTGGGTGCAGAGTTGTAGTAAATAGGGTTTCATCAGGCCCAGTCACTAGTGGGGTTCCATAGGGCTCCATCCTTGGCCCAGAGCTCTTCAACATCTTTGTACATGAACTGGACATAGGGTTTGAGGGCATAGTGAGCAAATTCGCAGATGACACCAAACCGTGAGGAGCTGTTGCCTCACTCAAGGGCAGTGAGGTCCTACAGAGGGACCTTGATAAATTAGAGCACTGGGCAATCACACCAATGGCATGAGATATTACAACAGCAAGCGCTGGGTTCTGCACTTGGGCTGGGGCAACCCCAGTTATGTATAGACTGGGGAGAGAGGCTGGAGAGCAGCAGTGCAGAGAGGGGTCTGAGGATCCTTGTTGACAGTAGGCTGAATATGAGTAAGCAGTGTGCCCTGACAGCCAGGAGGGCTAGCTGTGTCCTGGGGTGCATCAAGAACAGCATTGCTATTGCCAGGTCAAATGAGGTGATTGTCCCTCTCTGTTCTGCACTGGTGTGGCTGCACCTCAAGTATTGTGTGCACATCCACAATTTAGAAAGGATATCAAGCTGTTGGAGTGTGCCCAGAGGATGGCTATGATGATGGTGAAGGGTCTGGAAGGGAAACCTTATGAGGAACAGCTGAGGTCACTTGGTACATTTAGCCTTGAGGAAATTGAGGGGAGACCTAGTAGCCGTCTTCAACACCCTTACAAGGGATAGTACAGGGGCAGGGACTGATCTTCCAAATCTGGTGGACAGCAGTAGAACTATGGGAAATTGGATGAAGTTCAGTGAGGGGAGATTAAGGCTGGAGATTAGGAAACGGGTCTTCACTCAGAGTCTGACTGGGATCCGAAACAGCCTCCCCAGGGAAGCAGTATCAGCACCAGGCCTGAGAGAGTTCAGGAAGCATTTAGATAATGGTCTCAGGGACACGGTGTGATTCTTGGGGTGTCCTCCACGGACTTAAGAGCTGGATTTGATGAACCTACTGGATCCCTTCCAGCTCAGTCAATACTATGATACTATGATATCATAGGTGATTTAAATATGATAATATTTAAATATGATACTATGATATTCAGGTGATTTAAACATTCATTTTTGACAGCATTATTTTTTCATGCAGAATCACAGAATGTTAGGAGTTGGAAGGGACCTCGAAAGATCATCAAGTCCAAAGACTCTGCCACAGCAGGATTCCCTACACCAGGTCACACAGAAACGCCTCCAGAAGGGTTATGAATATCTCCAGAGAAGGAGACTCCACAACCTCTCTGGGCAGTCTGTGCCAGTGCTCTGGCACCCTCCCTGGGAAAAAATTTATACATGTATTCACACGGAATCTCCTCTGCTTCAGCTTACAGACACTGCCTCTTGTCCTGTCACTGGGCTTCACTGAAAAGAGCCTGACCCCATCCTCCTGACACACACCCTTCACATACTTAAAAGCATAGATGAGGTCACCCCTTAGCCTCCTCTTCTCCAAGCTAAAGAGACCCAGCTCCCTCAGCCTTTCCTCAGAAGGAAGATGTTCCACTCTCTTAATCGTCTTGGTGGCTCTGTGCTGGACTCTCTCCAGCAGTTTCCTGTCCTTCTTCAACTGAGGGGCCCAGAACTGGACACAATATTCCAGATGTGGCCTCACCAGGGTAGAGTAAAGAGGAAGAAGAACCTCTCTTCACCTACTAACCACACCCCTTCTAATACAACCCAGAATCCCATTGGTCCTCCTGGCCACAAGAGCACACTGCTGCCTCATGCTCATTCTTCCATCCACCAGGACCCCCAGATCCCTTTCCCCTTCACTGCTCTCCAACAGCTCAGCTCCCAACCTATACTCATACCTGGGGTTGGTCTTTCCCAGGTGCAAGACTCGACACTTGGCCTTATTGAATCTCATTCAATGTCTCCCTGCCCAACACTCCATCCTGTCTAAGTCTCGCTGAATGACAGCACAACCCTCTGGTGTGTCAGCCACTGCACCCAGTTTAGTGTCATCAGCAAACTTGCTGACAGTGCACTCTGTTCCCTCAGCCAGGTCATTAATGAACAGATTGTAAAGTAGTGGTCCCAGTACTGACCCCTGAGGGACTCCACTAGACACAGGTCACCAACTAGACTCCATCCCACTGACCACAACTCTCTGACTTCTGTCCTTCAGTCCATGTCACTACCCAATCATCCAGACCACACTTGCTTAGTTTAGCTGCAAAGATGCTGACAGAGTTCAGGATCAATTGTTCCATCACCTTTACAGGGATGGAGGTGAGGCTGACCAATCTAGAGTTACCCAGCTCTTCCTCCTTGCCCTTTTGGAAAACTGGAGTGACATCTGCCTTCCTCCAATCCCCAGGCACCTCTCCTGTTCCCCAGGACTTAACAAAGATGATGGAGAGTGGCCTGACAAACAGTCCTGCCAGCTCCCTCAACACCCACACGTGCATCCCACCAGGTCCCATGGATTTATGGATGTCCAGATGGCTTAGCTCTTCCCTAACCCAGTCCTCCTCAACCAAGGAGAATCCGTCCTTTATTATAACTTCATCTGAGGCCTCAGGGGTCTGAGGCTCCTGAGCACAGTCTCTAAAGAGTATAGACAAAGAAGGCATTCAGTAACTCCACCTCCTTTGTATCATCTGTCAACAAGGCACCCACCTCATCCAGCTGGGGCCCTACATTGCCTCTAGGGTTATTTTATCCTGCAATGTATTTGAAGAAGCCCTTCCTATTGTCCTTGACCTCCCTTTCAAGGTTTAATTTCAGAGAGGCCTTAGCTTTCCTAGTTGCCTCCCTACATCTTCTGACAACAGTCTTGTACTCTTCCCATGTGCTAACCCCTCCTGCCATGATCTGTAGACTCTCTTCTTCCTCTGCAGTTTGCCCAGCAGTTCCTTACTTAACCATGAGGGTCTCCTGGCTCCCTTCCTCAATTTTCTACATGTTGGGATGCTCTGATCTTGAGCTTGGAAGAAGTTGTCCTTGAATGTTAACTAACTGTCTTGGGCCCATTTATCTTCTAGTACCCTGTCCCATGATTTTTCCCCTAGCAATTTCCTGAAAAGATCAAAGTTGGCCCTGCTGAAGTCTAGGGTTGTGATCCAACTAGGTATTCTGTTCCTACCACACAAGATCCTGAACCCTACCATCTCATGATCACTGCAGCCAAGGTTGCCCTCAACTTCTACCTGTTAAACCAGACCTTCCTTGTATCAGGTCCAGCAGAGCGCCTCTCCTAGTTGCTGGCTTATCCACCATTTGTATCAAGAAGTTATCCTCAATGGACTGGAGGAGCCTCCTGGACTGTGACTGGCTGGCTGAGTAGGCCTTCCAGCAAAAATCTGGGTAGTTAAAATCCCCCATAAGAACCAGGGCCTGTGATTGAGAGGCCACTGTCAGCTGCCTGGAGAAAGTCTCATCTGCTTCCTCACCCTCATCAGGTGGCCTGTTATAAACACCTACAACAGTATCACCCATGCCAGCCTGCCCCTTAATTTGCACCCATAAACTCTCAACTCTCCCCTCATTCACCTCTGGACAGAACTCAATACATGCCAGTTGCTCTCTTACATAAAGAGCAACTCCCCCACCACACCTTGTAGATCTGTCTTTCCTGAAAAGGACATAGCCATCCGTGACCACATTCAGTCATGAGAGCTGTCCCACCATGTCTCTGGAATTGCCACCAGATCACAACCCCTTGACCTCACATGGATTTGTAACTCCTCCTGTTTATTCCCCATGCTGTGTGCATTGGTATACAGGCATTTCAGGGAGAGAGTTGAGCATGCCAGTTCTATCCTAGGGGGGTGGGAGGCCTTCTGGTCTGTATTAGTACTAGCACTAGAACGCTGCCCCTCTGGTGCAGACCTGGCAACGACTGAATCCCCCTTCAAATCTAGTTTAAAGCTCTGTTGATGAGCCATGATAGTTCTTTTCCTAGAATTCTTTTTCCCCTGGAAGATAAGCCTTTCCCACTTCCTATCATCTGGCCTGGTATCTTGTAAAACCAGCCATTATTAAAGAACCCGAAGCCCTGCCTGTAGCACCAGTTCTGAGAGCCAGGTATTTATGGACTGAATTCTTCTACTCCATTCCATATCATGGTCAGGCACTGGAAGTAGGGAAGAGAAAATAACTTGGGCCCCAGACCCTTTTGCTAACCATCCCAAGGCCTTGAAAGCTCTCTTCATTCCCCTTAGACTACGGGATGCAGCTTCCTCCCCACCTGTCTGGAAGATCAGTAGTGGATAAAAGTCTGATGACTGCACCATGTTGGGGAGTTCCCTAATACTCTGCATTTCAAGGCCTATCTCTCAAGTTTAGTTCTTTTAAATAAATGCCAGACTGAGGTGAGAACTAGTGAAGTTACAATAGTTTCTTTAGGTATTGTGGATGCTCTGCACAGCCAAAAATCAAGTCTGAGGTATTTTCTCTTCAGTGTAGCTCAAAGTATGTTAATTGCTCACCACTTCTTTTTCCAGAGTAGCAAAATAAAAATTCTTCTTCGTACATGTTTTGTTTGTCTATATGCAGTGCAGCGAGTGCCCAGGCTGTTTTCTTCCTTGTGTTTTTCTCTCAAATCTACCTACCTCTGTTTTGTTTATGTTGTAGTAGCCTTGAAGGTCAATGTCTGTAAAAAGGCAAAGTTTGAAGGGGGAGACCATAGTTTTCACCTGGAGAAAAAGTAGACAAGTTGTTAGGTACTTAAGTCCTTTTTTCAGGTGTGAGGAATAATCCACTTTTAATTAAATTTGATAGAGGACAAAGTCTTTGAGGCAAAGAACTTTACTGAAGATAAACCAACTCAGCTGAGTCAAAGTACATCCCAAAATGGAGGCACACTCATGCTTGGATCTTAGGTCTTATACACCCTTTTTCCTAAATGGCAAGACCCTCTCCCTGTTTCCCATTGGTTGGTACCCAGGGGCTTACGTTCTTCCCATCCAATTTCTTTTCCCATACCCAATTATTCCTTTGTATGGCAATATTTAGAGCCCAAGTTCCTCCAATCAAATTTGGTTCTTCCAGGCTTCAGCTAACAGAACCCTGGCCACATGGCAACAGTGCTATAACCATGAGCCTATGCAAAACGGAGGGGACAAAACCGTACAAGATGGCTGAAGCAAAACACAAACCACATTCCTCACACAGGTCTGAAGTATCCACTGTAAAACAGAAAATTGAATTTCTGTTTCCAGAGCTATATTTTGAAGATTTTCTCTTGGTTGCCCTTGAGGATCAAGCTTTGTGGATCAACTGTAGAGTGGTTTTATAACAAATTAGGGCTCTGTGTGTGAAGATGGTGCTATCGGCAGTTGTATTGATTCTCACAGAGAACGCTGGTGACCTTCAGCTTTGGTGGGAGTAACAATCAGCTAGTTCCTAACTAAGACCAGTTTTGTAGGGCACATATGGCAGTCATCTGAGTCTCAGAGAGCCTTCATTGCAGGGAGGCCTTCAAAATACTCTATCATAATGGCATGTGAACCATTTATTGAATCTGCATCTTGATTTATTTTTTCAGTCCACACTGCAATGAGGAGGCTATGATTATCATCACCTTGTTTCCACTGACGGGTGTGATTTGCCTGCTGAGATTTTAATCATGATTTCTCCCAGGAGCTCACAACTTGAAGCAAAAGGTGATGGCTGCTCATATTTAGCATAGCTGCTAATATTTAAAAGTAACTATGAGATCATTCTTTGTTTTCAGTGGGGAGATGAGACACACCTGTCTTGAATGTTACAAGAAAAAAAATCTAAGCATGCAATTTCGTGTGTGAATCTGTGATCATCAGCAAGATGGAATGTTATCTCTCAGGGGAGATTGTACCATTCTCCAAAATAAGGTGAAAAGGGCAAAATAATGATTGGGAGGTTGTGGGTAATGGCTTTGTAACACCTAATCTATTCCATATTTTGGTTAGCCTCTGGTTTATAATGCTGGTGGGTTGGTTTCGGGTTTTTTAGTGGGGTTATTTTTGTTGTTGCTGTTTTGTTTGTTGTTTGGGGTTTTTTTGTCAGGGAAACGTGCACATGCTAGAATGTGATTGAATAAAGTCTGTCATTCATGTTATGAATTATCCATGATGAACATTATGAAAATATCCTGGAGAGACTAAATGGTCCAGAGAGAGATCAAGAATAGCCATGTCTATGGCTTCAAAGCACCTGTAAAAGTCAATGGGGTCACTCAGTTTTATTTCACTCAGATTTAAAGAGAATGTAAAGCCTTGAAAATGGAATGATAGGTGCTATATTAGAATTGGTTGGTCCCCCACTTCTCCTGAGAATGCCACTCCCACACACTCCTCTTCTAGCTAAAGAAAAAAATTTCAAAAGCTGTTTTTAAATTGACTTTTACATTTATTTTAATGATTAGGAATTCTTCTGGAGAAGACACACCTTATTCCAAGAAACAAGGAGTTTTCAGAATGACTGTGCAGGGTGAGACCCCTGCAGAATCCTTAGTGGAAAAAAACAACACCATGCCTTTTCTGCCATGTTTGGGAAAAAAAAAAAAAGAAGTCACTTGTGCCTTTAATCAAGAGTATCTTTCAAACAACCCCCCCTCCAGCCCATCCAGCAGAACCACCAGAGGTTGCTGGAGACATACTTGAAGAGCAATGCCAATTCACAGATGATAACTTCCTTGTTCACACCAGCTGTATTAGAACTGGAGCACTACTAAAGAAACTGCTCTGAAATTTACTGTGGAAGAGGCCACAGGTAAGTGACTTTCAGTGAATACTGTAGTGTCAGAGGATCATTAAAGGAGTTAGGCAGCAAATAGTTTTAGCACTGAGCAGACAGCTCTTAGGATTTAATTAAGATGTGCCTCCAGATTTCACATTTTTTATATCAGCTGTCATTTTGAAAGCTGTAACACATAGAATTTCATAATTGCCTTTGAGGCATTTGTTGCCCCAAACCATAACCATCCTCATTCAGTTTATATCCTGTAATGCTCAAAGTGGGCAGAGAGAACAAACAACGGGAGTATGGGGAGCTGGTGTCCTTGGAGCTCACAGCTCCAGTGATCCCACGGTTATTCTGTGATGGCAGTTCTTATGGTGACAATCTCTCTCCCAAAACGTAATATCTTGACTTTTTATATGCTGTCTGAGTTTCTAGACAGTTCTTAGCCTTTGGCCTCTCTCCCATAAATCACATACTGCTGTGATGCTGGAGACTGCTACTTTCACAGGCAGCAGCAGGTGCCTTATCCTCTTGCCTGGCTGTTGTTTTCCTGCTTAACTGTTTAGTCTATTGTACTCAGAACAGTCTTTTCCCAGCTCTCAAGGTTGAGCTTTCACCATGACCAGTAATTTACCATCAGTCAGTGAATTGTTTTTAGTTCTGGGATCCCTGTTTTCTACTTGTGCCTGTATTTCCAAGGCCTTTGCTGGTTTCCCGTGTTTAAACTGCACATCACAAAAACAGACAAGGTTGCAAGGGCTGGTCACAGAGCAAGTTCTCATAACAAATGGATAAGTAACAAGTGTAGGAGGCCAGGATAGGGGCCTAACACACTTAGTTAAGGCTTATTGGTAGCAATGGCAGTTCTGTTCTTACTTAGCCCCTGAGTAGCATAGCAACAATCAGATCTTCCTGAAAGCAATGTATAGAATTATCTGAGAATTTCAGTCACACAGAGTCCTTATGTTACTACATCTGTAAGGGAATTCTGCCACTTAATAGCAGATAGCATCTCCTAGCTAAGTTAGTTTCTAGCTGTTATATTATATATATATTTCTCAGATTTAACCAATTTTGTAGAAGAGCTGAATTCCTAAAAAAATCATGAAAATTACCAGGAAGTAAATACCTTGGCAAAGCAAGCAGGAGAGCTTTGGAATAGCAGCCCTGGTTCTCACAGTTTTGTATGTAATCTGGTCTCACAAATGGTTTGTGTTAAGTCAGGGTTTTCAGGTGGATGAAGACTGCAGTCCTTAGGGGCTTAAGCTGGGTTGCACCAGACATTGAGGCTGAGGTAGCTATATCAGCATAGATGTATTTAGGAGGAAAAGGCCAACATGAGTCCTGGCCTCTACAAAGCCCTTCAGGTGTCCATCCACCCCAGAGATACTGGAATGGACTTGAAACCTGCTGTCTCTCAGTCCACCATTCTGCCGCTCTAAAAGTGCCTCAAGAAGGCTGACATTTTCTCTGAATGCCCAAAAGTCCAACAAAGGCTCTCTGAGGATCGATGCCGTGCATCCTTCAGTCCCTGTGCTGCAGAGGAAATGCTGATATTCTGCACTCAGCCTGCAGGCTTGTAGCTTGCTGCATCTACAACTGATCTACAACTGTAGCTGCATCTACAACCGTGGCTGCATCTACATCGGATGGCCTGCAAACCAATGACCTAAATTCACCAAGGATAGGGGTTGGTGTCCAATTAATGTAACTGCCTTCTGAGGCTTTGTTGTTTCTCTGCTACTGCCGGCAGGTGAAGCCAACAGTGTGAAAATTATCTTGAGCGATTTGTAGGTCATTAGAGTGAAACATAAGTTTGACAGATGGGTTATTAGTTTAACACAAGAGGTACTTGTGAGAGGAAAAAACCAACATGATTCCTCTCTTAACAGTTATTCATACACCAACTCTTGTAACAGCAACACGAATTTCTGTAGGAGCCATCGGTTAGTCTGGAGCTCAATTCTCAATCAAATTGTGGAGTTGTCAGCCAGGTTATCTAAAAGTTTGAACAGTTATGCTCTCCTACAAGTAATCATGGAGGAGCACGGTTGACAGGTCTGAAGCGTTCTCATAGATGTGTTTATGATGCATCCATGGTGATGCATCTGAGCTTATATCAGATACCAAATTCAACATAGACCAAGCACAAATGTGTGTTAGGAGGACCACATGATAACACTAGAGGTATGCCTGAACCAGAACAACGCTTGCTGGAACAAAAGAACTCTCGGTATTTTGAGAGCTTGAAGAGGCAGAGGGTGTGTTTTGTGTTATAAGAGGTTTTACATCTCACACTAGGAACTAACTGGATTTCCCATTTTATGAGATTACAGGTCTGCATCCAGGAAGTCCTTAACTTCAGGGTAAACAAACTTACCTTACTGACTTGACTTCCTCCTTTTTTTTTGGGGGGGGGTGGTGGGGAGTGGAGGAGGGAGAAGCAGAGGTTTGTGTACGTCCCAGGCTTTGCATAGAACTCCAGTATTTTATGCTTCAAACAGAAAGCAACTTGCTCTGCCAAGGACTGGTGGGCAACCAGGCTCCTTTGTATATATGTCTAAGTATACTTTTGCAAGATGTTTTATGTGAAATTTTGACAGTATAAAATTTGGCATAGAAATTGGTGTGTGTATCCTTATCTCTTCACTTGGCATGGTGTGGATAAAGCAATAATTAAGATGGGACAGACTCAGTAAGAAACATGGTAATCTTCAAGGTGGGATTTGAGAAGTGAGAGGTACGTTCACAAGCACTCTGTTGCTTCTCTACACGCAAATACTGCAATAGGAAATGTTTGTGTGGTCTGTAATGGTGCTGCTTTTTTTCCTTCTGAAAAGTTAATGTTTTCAAAGAAAAGGGGAAAAGTAGATGATTTTTCAGTGGTGTGCCTTTACAGAGAACAGAAAAAAACCACACAATGTCAATAAAAAGCAAAACGTTTCTATTGAGAGGTATTTCTTGCTAAATTTCTTGTGTAACCAAACAGTATCCAAATGGATAGATTATGAGAGAACAACTATAAACCAATTATGGTTTGGTCAAGTAAAGCACATGTCTGGGTAGTCTCATTTTCTGTGTATGATTTGTTATAATTTTAAAGACACCAGCACAATCGGTCTGCTGCCAGGCTCTTGGTGGTGTTCCTGAACTTGGCTGTCAACAACTCTCGCTTTTCAGCCAAGTGCATGTGTCCGTTTGTTTTGGCACAGAGAACTGCTGGTTCCTGGTGGCCCTGGAAGCACTGACATTCCACCAGACTTTGGCTGCAGTCCTGCCACAAAACCAGAGCTTTGAGAGGAAATATGTTGGCGTTTTCCACTTCCAGCTACGTCTACTCCCCCAGAGTGCAGGAGATCTTCAGAAATTCTCTGCAACGTTTTGTGTTGCACCTTTAGATAATTTGTATGTGGTTCCCCTTGGCCAGAGACAAGAGGCCAGAGGGTATCCCAGCCTGGAGAGTAGCCCATCACCCCACCCCATCCCCCAAAGCAGTGTAGCCAGTGGATCAACTACAGGCCACTCTGCGATATACCTCTGCTTGGCCTTTCTTTCCATCCATGCCTTACCCATATTTTAATCCAGACAAAAGTCTTTCACCATAGCAGCAACAGTCAGCAGGGCTTAAGCACATCTGCTCTAACCTTACAGCCATTTACCGAGCTATTGATACAATTCTGCTACCCTGAAGTTAGGAAATCCTTTCCCAGAAGCTCTGCTGTACCTTTTTTCTCTGCTTAATCCTTTTACACCCGGCACATGGGGTTTTTTTCCTTCAGGTAGAGTGGGTCTGAGGATCTGGCTTTGTGGGTGAGTCAGCACAACTCACTGACCCAAAGCAGCCCTCCACCCAAGACAGCTTGCCCCATGCCCACAGCTAATCTGTCTTGCCTTTCCTGTTGTTTCAAGAGGAAGTCCCTTCCAAGACATCAGGTCATTTCCTTCACCTGACAGTACTGGCACGTTGGTGAATGGGTTGATGTGGTAGTTGATGATCTCCTGCCAGGGCACAAGGCAGGAGAGCTGGCCTTTTTTTTCTCAGTCTATAAGAATGTGTTCTGAGCAGCCCTTCTGGGGAAGGCATATGCTCAATAAGTGACTCATTCCAAGTTATGCAAGTAGTCTCTCTAAGATATGCTGGTTACTGCCCATGCAGTTTATTCTTGTTTATAAATGCAAATTCTATGCCTTGCCAGATTTGGAGGGCAGTAAATGGTTCTCATCTTTCTCTTGTTACATAGTAAAAGCTGCCTCTGCAGCAGCTATTATCAATTCAGGCCCTTGAGTTTAAATTCAACAGTTTAGGTGTGAAAACAGACCTATACTGGGGAGTTCTCTGCTGAGAGTTCCCATTATTTTGAGTGTATTTGCTATGATGGGGGCATCTCTGAATCTTGTAGCCAGTCCTCACGTTTCCTTAGCAATCATTTCATAGGCCAAGCAAACCTGGCACTCCTACCTGTGGTTTAGTCCCTAGACCCTGAATTTAAAAACATGCTCTGTGCTCTATTCATGCTCAAAAGAGGCATAGCTCAAAAATGGGAAATATCCAGCTACAACTCCTCCAGGGAAGGGGCAAATTCTAAATAATTTTACTAGTCCTCAGTTTTCCCTGGCAAACATTCCATAAGCCAAGCAAAAGTGGGGCTCCCACCTTAAATCTACGGGTTTAGTCCCTAAACCCCTTAATTATAAAAGTGCTGTATTTGCACAAAAGAGAGCACCAGCTTCAAAATGGCAAATGTCACAGAATCACAGAATGTTAGGAGTTGGAAGGGACCTCGAAAGATCATCAAGACCAAAGCCCCTGCCACAGCAGGATTCCCTACACCAGTCATACAGAAGTGCCTCCAGAAGGGTTTTGAATATCTCTAGAGAAGGAGACTCCACAGCCTCTCTGGGCAGTCTGTGCCAGTGCTCTGCCACCTCAACTGGGAAAAAATTTTTTTTTGTATTCGCATGGAATCTCCTATGCTTCAAGTCACAGCTATTGCCCCTTGTCTTGTCACTGGGTTTCTCTGAGAAGAGCCTGACCCCATCCTCCCGACACACACCCTTCACAAACTTAAAAGCATAGATGAGGTCACCCCTCAGTCTCCTCTTCTCCAAGGTAAAGAGACCCGGCTCCCTCAGCCTTTCCTCAGAAGGAAGATGTTCCACTGCCTTCATCATCTTGGTGGCTCTGTGCTGGACTCTCTCCAGCAGTTCCCTGTCCTTCTCAAACTGAGGGGCCCAGAACTGGACACAATATTCCAGATGCAGCCTCACTAGGTTAAAGGGGAAGAAGAACCTCTCTTGACCTACTAACCACACCCCTTCTAATCCACCCCAAAATCCCTTCTCTGGACACGCTCTAATGCCTCTAAGTCCTTCTTGTAATGAGGGACCCAAAACTGAACACAGTATTCTAGGTGTGGCCTCACGAGCGCTAAGTACAGGGGAATAATCACTTCTCTGGTCCTACTGGTCACACTATTTTTGATATAGGCCAAGATGCTGTTAGCTTTCTTGGACACCTGGGCACACTGCTGGCTCATATTCAGTTGTCTATCAACAAGCACCCTCAGGTCCTTCTCTGACAGACTGCAATCCAACCACTCTTCCCCAAGCCCATAATTTTGCATGGGGCTATTGTGACCAAAGTGTAGGACCCGGCACATGGCCTTGTTGAAGCTCATCCCATTGGCCTCAGCCCATTGATCTACCCTGTACAAGTCCCTTTACAGAACCTCCCTACCCTCAAGCAGATCAACATTCCCTCCTATCTTTGCGTCATTTGCAAACTTACTGAGGGTGCACTCAATACCCTCATCCAGATCATTGATAAAGATATTGAACTGAACCTTTAGGGTTTCCTTCTTGAAGAAGGTCCAGCCTTCCTGGACTTGTATGCCCCTCAGGACCTTCTCCCAGGGGACTCTTTCTGCCACAGTCCTAAAAAGCCCAAAGTCTGCTCTTTGTAAATCCAAAGTGTTCTTGGCTGACCTCCTTCTCACATCACCAGAAATTGAAAACTCAGTCATCTCATGTCCTAGACGACCTCCAACCCTTACTTCCTCCACAGGTTCCTTCCTGTTCACTAGAAGCAGGTCCAGGAGGGCACCTTCCCTGGTTGGTTCACTTATCAGCTGTGTGAGGAAGTTATCGTCCACACTTTCTAGGAACCTCCTGGATTGTTCCCTCTCTGCTGTGTTGTATTCCCGGCATACACCTGGGAGGTTAAAGTCCTCCACAAGAGCAACGGAAAGTGACCACATTATTTCTCCCATCTGCTTATAGAAAGCTTCACCCACCTCACTGCTTTGGTTGGGAGGTTTATAGCAGACTCCCACAGCGAAATCAGCATTATTGGCCCTTAACCTAATGCAAACACTCTTTACATGACCTAACTATATCTTTGTATTCTTGCTGTGTCCCCTGTCCCTACTTCCACTGGTGGTAAAATCTTTTTTTTCATAAGCCTCAACCATAGTTCCCTGCTCAGCCAGGCCAGTCTTCTAACCCTCCTGCTTGTCTTACAGCACATGGGGACAGCCTGCTCCTGAACCTGTAATATTTCTTTCTTGAAGAAGGTCCAGCCTTCCTGGACCCTTTTGCCCCTCAAGACTGTCTCCCAGGGGACTCTCTCCACCATGGTCCTAAAAAGTCAAAAGTCTACTCTTTGGAAATCCAAGGTAGCAGTTTGTCTGACCCCCCCTCCTTACATCACCAACAATTGAAAACTCTAATGGAAACAGCCAGCTCCTGCTCCTGGAAGGAAGGTGCCAGCTCTGATTCTTGGGGCTAGTCCTCACCTTCCCTTGGCAAGTCCCAAACAGGCCAAGGAAACCTGGGCCTTCCCCTTTGGTTTTGTCCCTACACACACTTACCTAAACATGCTATATTTGGCCAGAGAACACAAGCTCCAAAATGGAAACTGGCCAACTCCTGCTCCTAGAGGAAGGTTACCAGCTCTGAATCTTGGGGCTAGTCCTCACCTTCCCCCGGAAACTCCCAAATTGGCCTAGGAAACCTTGCACTACCACATTTACTTTGGTCTCCAGATGCCCTCACCTAAACAGGCTCTTTTCGGCCATAGCAGAACTCAAGCTCCCAAAGGGAAAGCATCGAGCTCCTGCTCCTAAAGGGAAAGTGTCGAGCTCCTGCTCCTAAAGGGAAGGTGCCAGCTCGGAATCTTGGAGATAAGCTTCACCTTCCCTTGGCATCTCCCAAACAGGCCAAGGAAACCTGGGGCTTCCACTTTTGGTTTAGTCCCTCACCCCCTTAGCTAAACATTATCAATTAAGCCTAGGAGAACACAAGCTCTTGAGGACAAAAAGGTTCAGCTCCTGCTGAAGGGGCCAGTGATGGGTAATCAATAGGTTTAAGAATTTGTTAAACTGATCTAGTGGAGTCCCTCAGGGGTCAGTACTGGGACCACTACTTTACAATCTGTTCATTAATGACCTGGCTGAGGGAACAGAGTGCACTGTCAGCAAGTTTGCTGATGACNGAGAGTGGAACATCTTCCTTCTGAGGAAAGGCTGAGGGAGCCTTTAGCTTGGAGAAGAGGAGGCTAAGGGGTGACCTCATCTATGCTTTTAAGTATGTGAAGGGTGTGTGTCGGGAGGATGGGGTCAGGCTCTTTCCAGTGAAGCCCAGTGACAGGACAAGAGGCAGTGTCTGTAAGCTGAAGCATAGGAGATTCCATGTGAATACATGTAGAAATTTTTTCCCAGCGAGGGTGCCAGAGCACTGGCACAGACAGCCCAGAGAGGCTGGGGAGTCTTTTTCTCTGGAGATATTCAAAACCCTTCTGGGGGTGCTTCTGTGTGACCTGGTGTAGGGAATCCTGCTGTGGCAGGGGGGTTGGACTAGATGATCTTTCGAGGTCCCTTCCAACTCCTAATATTCTGTGATTCTGTGATAAATGAATGTATTACTGCAGTTCAGCAAACTAACTCAACATTTGGCTTACATTAGGAATTTCACAGAATCACATAATCATTATGGTTGGAAAGGACCCTCAAGATCATCTAGTCCGACCGATAGCCCTACACTACTCCTATCCCTAAATCGCAACATAAATAATGAGAAACCAAGAACTGAAGACACTGACTATATTGTTAAGGTGTCTCAGGGTATGCTGATTTAGCTTATTAATGCCCAAAAGGGTTTAGATAAGGGAGACTTGGCTTGCTAACACAGGGCTTCATTTAACTGTAACAAATAGAAAGGGGGACTTGGCTTGTTAAAATGGCACATCATAGTGAAACATTTGATTCCGGGGATTGCAGAGGTGCTACGAAGATGAAGGAATGAATCTTCATCTTTGTTTTGTGACCAATACTGACCTGAGAGGAAGAGGAGGATGAAGCAAAGACCACCAGAGACCACCAAGAAAAGGCACTGCACAAGCACCAAGGATGTAAGACTATCAAATAAGTTCTAGGAAAACAGATGAATATGCAGATGGGTTCTAAGGAATTTTCTGAATATGTAGTAAGTTTTGTCTATAAAATGATGGTTCATGCTTGAGGGGAGGTGGGGTGTGTTAGGAGGAGAGATCTACCACATGCCTGGCGTGATTAAAGGAATGTTTCTTTCAGAAACCTTAAATTCTGGTCTCTGCGAGTGTTCTTTGGCTGACTTTTGTAGTATCATTTTGGCAACCCAGATGGGACTTCTCTTCTGAGTCTTGGTGGTTCCAGAGATCTCAGTACCTTAAACCGAGGTTGAAGCTGAGGGATTCTTAGGGAGCTCCTCCTATCCCTGAACCACAGAGCTTTGGAGAAAGAAACATCTTATTTGTGAGTAAAGCATTCCTTTCAGATCTGGTTCACCTGCCTCTAAGATGGGGACAGGAGATTACCTGCAAGGATGGGTGTTAGTTGTCCACTGTGTTTCTGCTTCTGGGTATCCATAAGCCATGGTGAAAGCTTTGCTGGGTACAGTTTGGGGTTCAAGTCCCCTTCTGGCCTGGTATGGGGTTTGAGTCCCTGGGAAAGAATGCCTAGGCTTTGGTGAGTGTGTTTACGGATCTGTGAGATTGGATGGTTCTTAGTAACAACAGCGTGTTGTTGGTGTGGTTGTAAATTTTGTGTGTGTATAACTTTTGTTTGGGACCTTTAGCTGTGTGTTGTCTGTGCATGTATAATGAGCAATGGAATTTCTAAACCTGCAGGTAAGGGAATACTTAAAAAATCTCCTTTAGGATGCATGCTGAGAAATTAGAAGGAGTTTGGGAATGTTCCAAGGGGGCAACACCAGGAAAGAGGATTTAATTAAATACTGCAATCAGTGGTGGCCACTGTATAAGTTGTACAGCAGTGAGAAGTGGCCACCTAATGGAATTTTAAATTATGACACTTTGCTACAACTGATATTGTTTTTAAGGAGAGAAAACAAATGGGATGAGGTACTGTGTGCTGATATGTTTTTCACATTGAGGAATAAGCCAGAGTTAAAAAGAAAATGTGGAATTAATCTGGCTCCCAGTAATCCGTTAGTATTGGGTTTGGAAATGGAGGAAAGGGAGTAACACAAGGGAAAATCTTTGAGGAGGTGGTGTTCTGCCTGCAGCATTAGTGTCTAAAGTGGGTTCCAGAGGAGACAGAGGATGACATTGAGTTTTTGATGGCACCCTTTCTCATCATGAAAGGAAGGAGGGGGGAAGAGAATGTTATCTCTACCTCAGTTAATGTTGAGGAGAAAGGAAAATTCTTAGAAGGAGTAAAGTCAGAGGTTACTCCAGTGTCAGGGAGGACTCACAGCCAACAGAAGGATATTTTGATAACCCCAATATGTCAGGCAGTGGGAGAGAATGGGCAGGTATGGGTGAAGGTTCCATTTACATTTGCTGACTTACATAATCAGAAAGCGACTGTGGGGAACTATAGAAAGCATCCAGAGAAGGTGGCTCAGGCTTTTGAATTGTTGATTAGAACTCAGGATCCCGACTGAAATGACATTCAGGCTTTGTTAGGGATTGTGTTTGATAGTACAGACAGATATGATATTGAGAATGGCTGAGCAGAAAATTGAGCTGCAGATGGATCCCACAAAATTAAATGAGATGCCTTTAACAGATTCTGAGTGGGACCTGAACAGAACTGGGGACATTGACAAACTTAGACAATATAAGAAGGAGATTTTGTATGGAATTAGACATGTTATCCCAAAAGCACTTAATTGGTCTAAGCTTTATGAAATAAAGCAAGACAGGAAAGACACCCCTACACAATATTTGGACAGGCTGAAGGAAGTGGCTCATAAATACACAACCCTAGATGTAGAGGGTGAAGAGGGGACACACCAGCTAGCTGCCCTTTTTATAGTATAGTCTGGGGATGATATTCGGAGAAAGTTACAGAGGTTGGAGGTGAGTGAGGCATGGGATTCAGCTCGGTTATTGGATCTGGCTTGGAGAGTGCACTGAAAGAGAGACCAGCAGAAGGGAAGAGGAAATGCTGGACTGATAGCAGCCATGGAAAGAGGAGACAGGAGACAAGAGCAAGGGTTTATCCCAAATAGAAGAGAAGGGAGGGGACGGGGCCATGGAACGGGGCCACTCAAAACAAACCAGAGTGCATATTGCAGGGAGGAAGGTCCCTGGAAAAACAAGTGCCCTATGAGACTGGGAGCACAGCAACCCTTCCAAGTTAAAGTAACCCCAGGGGGTCACAGAATCACAGAATATTAGGAGTTGGAAGGGACCTCGAAAGATCATCTAGTCCAACCCCCCTGCCACAGCAGGATTCCCTACACCAGGTCACACAGAAGCACCCCCAGAAGGGTTTTGAATATCTCCAGAGAAAAAGACTCCCCAGCCTCTCTGGGCAGTCTGTGCCAGTGCTCTGGCACCCTCGCTGGGAAAAAATTTCTACATGTATTCACACGGAATCTCCTATGCTTCAGCTTACAGCCATTGCCTCTTGTCCTGTCACTGGGCTTCACTGAGAAGAGCCTGACCCCATCCTCCCGACACACACCCTTCAGATACTTAAAAGCATAGATGAGGTCACCCTTTAGCCTCCTCTTCTCCAAGCTTCCTGAAGGAATTGGCTGATGTTGTTGCAAAACCGCTCTCCATCATATTCAAAAAGTCATGGACGTCAGGTGAAGTCCCAGGGGACTGGAGGAAAGGTAACATCACTCCCATTTTTAAAAAGGGTAAAAAAGACGACCCAGGGAACTACAGGCCAGTGAGCCTCACCTCTGTGCCTGGGAAGGTCATGGAGCGAATAGTAATGGAAGTGATGTTAAGGCACACACAAGAAAAAGAAGTGATACTTAGTAGTCAACACGGATTCACTAATGGCAAGTCATGCCTGACCAATCTGGTGGCCTTCTATGATAGAGTGACTGCAGCGGTTGATGAAGGGAGTCCAACTGATATTGTCTACTTGGACTTTTGTAAGGCCTTCGATACGGTTCCTCATGACATCCTCATCTCAAAACTGGTGAGATGTGGATTTGATAAGTGCACAGTTCGATGGATAAGAAATTGGTTGGAAGGATGCTATCAGAGAGTCGTGGTTAATGGCTCCTTGTCCGGGTGGAGAGCAGTGACGAGCGGTGTCCCCCAGGGCTCCGTCTTGGGACCGGTGCTCTTCAACATCTTCATTAATGACCTGGACATGGGTATCGAGTGCACCCTGAGCAAGTTTGCAGATGACACAAAGCTGAGTGGTGTGGTTGATAAA